>JAJOON010031025.1:0-20713 GCA_029582645.1 Solanum megistacrolobum | reverse complement strand
TTGGGCCGAAAATTGGGACGAATTTGGGCTAAGATGTATTTAATTTTGTGGGCTGACCAGTTTGGTCTGATATTGTTGGGTCTATGGGCTGAATTTAATGGCCTTTTTCTTTTAAATTATTTTGGGCTTCTAACTTAATATCTAATATAATATATATTATGATATGATAACAACTAAAAATTTACATAATAAAAATATCGCTAATATAAAATATATTTATAAAATATTGACTTATAATTAATTAAATAAATAGAAAACTAGAAATAAGATGACGACGATTGATTATTTAAGAAAAGAGGTGTAAAAGTAATTAATTTTGATAATAAAACTAATAATTTTAGACGATATATAGTCGTAGTAGTAAAAATAGTTGTGAAAAAGGATTATTTTATACTTATTAAATTAGGAGCTTGAAAACAATAAATTAGAATAAGGGAGGGTCAAAATTGGGTGTCAACACTCTTGTATGGCTCTTTCAATGCCATTAACATGCTCCTTATATTCTTGAAAATCACAAAGCCATACTCTTTGCTCACACTGAATTTATCTCTAACCACGAACACGTCTTTGATTTCTCCATAGGCTGAGAAAATTTGATGTAGAGTCTCAGACATAGTATGAAGCCCAAGACTTCCAATGAAGAGCTTATGATGCGTAAATCCATCGTGGGACGACGTAGTTTTAGTCCTGGAAAGTACATTTTCTAGTACCCGGGAAGTAAAATAGAGATGCCTTCAACAATTTTATTGATTTGGTCATGAGAAAGAGGTTGACTAATGTTTTGTAGGCTCATTTCTTGCTTATTTTTCTTGTTCAACTGAAAATTTATTAGTTTATGGGGTTGCCAAGCTGTGCCATGTCAAATCCTAAAAGACTATCCAAATTAGCATTCCAAGGAAAACTTAACGTTGATTAAACAATAAAGTAATAACAACAACAATTATTACGCCTAAATCTCAAACAAGTTAAGATCGATTTAAAAAATAATATATTTTCTGAATTTTAGGTAACGCAATTAAAATTACAATTCACGACGGTAAGAATAATATAATTTCATCATTTTGTAGGTACAAATAACTTTTGATATGCTTAATCGAGTGGGGAAACAACAAATATTAAAATTGAGAGCAAGAAAACAAAAAATATATTATTCTAAAATGTTTGGTGAAATTGAACGTCCTTGGCCTAACATGGTCTAAGATAACAATCATTGAGCTTATCCTGCTTAGAATATTTTATAGAAATCGATATATTAATGTGGCGCCTCTCTTTGACTAAAATTTGAGTTTATCTCCCACCCACCCACCCCCCCCCCCTCCCCTTTTGTGCTTCACTTTTTCATTTATAAATAGTTTAAATTAAAAAATAATAAAGTTTCTATATAAGTTGTAAGCAGTCAAGTGAAATAAAGGGTTTTTAAAACTTTTTGCTCCGGAATTCAAATAAATCTTAAGTAAAACAGATGTGAATATCTAATTTAGATTATTATTTATTAACATTCAATTTTACTTTTTAAAATCAAACTTATGCAATTATACTAAATATGTTGTTATTATTTTTATTTAATATTAATCAATCTTATGCAATTATATTAAATATGTTATTATTATTATTTTATTTAATATTAATCTTTATTTTGAATAATCTAATTACTAGAGTTAAGGATTGTAAAAATTGCAGAGTATCTTTATACATGCATGATCAAGAACAATAAGTATATAATCATGTGCTATGATTTTGAACAAAATAGAATTTTTTTTAATATATAATCATGCATGTGCTATGATTTTGAGTAAAATAGAATTATTTTTAATATATAATCATGCATGTGCTATGATTTTGAGTAAAATAGAAAAGTTTAATTATTTTTTTGCCTTTTGAAATTTCGCAAACAATATATGAATGCTTACCTTGTTAAGATGTAGTAAAATTATATAGGCATTTTAATTGACATCACTATTGCAATCATTAATTTTTTTTACATTTTTAGAAAGAAGGAAACAAACTTCTTTTTAAAAAAAATAAGAAATGAGAGGAAAAGGCAAAAAATGAGAAAAATAAATATTATTTTCCCGTAAAGTCATGCCATAAATAAGTAATATATATATATATATATATATATATATGTTTGCTTTGTCTCTTTTTAATATATGTCAATAAAAAAATATTTATCTAATTCCTATATCTAATAATAATATTCATATTGATGATTTAACCAATTATATATAAAAAAAATTATTTAGCATATGAATGCACATGAAAATTGTCACTTATTCTATCAGCAACTTTCACATATAGCAAACATAAAAATCAAATTTGTATGATATAGCTATAGTTTGTATAATTGCGCTCCATAGCAAACTTTATGTTTGCTATGGATCATCAGATTGTATAACTCGCTGGCTCCTCTTCAGATTTCTATAATTTCGCTGGCAGCCGTTTGTATAAATCGTTGGCAGCCTCTCAATTCAATTTTATGTGTTTGTATATTTGCATAAAATTTGAATTTGTATACAATTGAATCGAAATAAAACGTTTGTATATCAAATCTCTCTCACTGTAATTTGTATAAGTATATGTTCTTTTTGTTGTGCTTTTCAGTTGTATATGTATATATGTGTAATATGTATATAAATAAAAAATTGTATTAGTTGAATCTGTATATATGTATTTGAAAATTCATGAAAAAAAATAAATTTCTTTTTTTTATATATAACTATATGTCTGAAGCAGGCGCCATTTTCTTGTATACTCTATTTCTGAATCCCGCCAGTTTTGTAACAGCAGCCGAAGAAGCAGCCATTTTCTTGTCCTTTCGCTCGGAGAAATTGCTATAGCAAATTATATGAAATAGTAGTTGCGAATTGGAAATAAAGTAAATTATAGCTATAGCATTTAATTTGAATTAATAGTTTGCTATTATATACAATTTTCCCTATTATATTTCTTCTAAAAGTCAAAGTTACTAATTATGTGTTAATGATCCGTATGCACATGATTTGCTTCAACATTAACGGCCCAACCCAAACCTCATTAGTCATTTGCCTTAAATCTCCTAATTTGAGGGGCTTCATATTTTATTTTTTTTCAAGAAATAGGTGCCAAAGGACTCCGTTGGTAAAAGCTCAGAGTCATCAATTTGTTATCCTCGGCGTACCTTATATGTTTTAAATCTATTTTTTAAAATATTGAGTATTATTTGTAAGAAAAAGATAGACTTTTTGTATAAGAGGAATGAATTATTAGAGGCTTTACTAATTTAGAATACTATGTCGTAAGAAAGACTAAACAAATTGACTATAATACACTTCATTGGAAAAAATAAATTAAAATTGAAGGCCTCATTCAAATTGGGTCGTCCGCCTTTCAAAGAGACGCGTTGGGTTGTTACCTCGTTCAAAGTGAGATGTTATATTCAAATTGAGTTGTTCGCCTTTCAAAGAGACATGATAGGTTGTCACATCACTTCAAGTGACATATTAAGTTCAAGATTGGGTTGACATCTCCCTTCAAATAGCACGTTAAGCTTAGGATTGGGTCGCCTGCCTTTCAAAGGACACGTTGGCTTGTCGCCTCCCTTCAAGTGACACGTTAAGTTCAAATTGGGTCGTCCGCCTTTCAAAGAGACACGTTGGATTGTCTTCTCATTCAAAGTGACATGTTAAGTTCAAAATTGGGTCGTCCGCCTTTCAAAGAGACACGTTGGGTTACGTTATCACCTCGTTCAAAGTGACACGTTAAGTTCAAATTGGGTCGTCTATCTTTCAATAGACACGTTGGGTTGTCACCTCCCTTCAAGTGGCATGTTAAGTCCAAATTGGGTCGCCTGTCTTTCAATAGACATGTTGGGTTGTCACCTCCCTTTAAGTGACATATTACCTTCAAGTTAGGTCGTCCGCGTTTAAAGAGACATGTTGGGTTATCACCTCCCTCTAAGTGACACGTTAAAGTTTAAGTTGGGTTGTCAGCCTTTAAAGAGACACGTTGGGTTGTCACCTCGTTCAAAGTGAAATGTTATATTAAATTATTCAATTGATATTGTTGTTTTTTTTCTATATGTTATATATGCGCAATCCTACTTCAATAACATTAATTTTGAGTCAGTGGTCTATTAGAAACATTTTCTCTATCCACAAGGTAAGGATAAGGTTTGTGTACACCTTACTCTCTCTCTCTCTAGACCTCTTTTTTGTTTTTGTTTTTAAAGTAAATTTGGACCCTTGGTCCGATTTTATTGAAATAATCTGATGGACTCAAAGTGAGTCCATGTAGTCTTCAAAACCAAAAACAAAAACAAATAAAGACAAGATAAAATCCAGCCCACTAGTTGGGTTCAAACAATACATTAAGACCCTAGATTATAGGGTGTCCTAATAAGTGCTGGAGCTCATCCTTCATCTTCTATTTTGTTTCTCTGCCACTACAACTATTTTCTAGATGTACCATCCGGTAGCAATTTTTGAGCTGGGGATACTCATGAGAAAGTCCGACCATGCTTCGAAGCTTCATGTAAGTATCTCTTCTATTCCCACTCCATTCCTTTCCTCTATTCTTTTATGTGACATTCCATTTCTCAATTGAAGCAAGGAGAAAAGAGGAATTGTTGTCGTGAGTAGCTTTCTGCCGATCTTCTTGCTATACACTCTTGTAAATAAGACTTGCACTGCTAGTTCATTTTTCATATAGCCACAAATTGTATTGTATATGGTAGCTATGTGACTTTGTGGCTTTTCTATGCTTTCCATGTTACGGACGGCTGATTCTCTTTATTTTCTTCGTCTTTATTCTGATTGTTTGTATTTGCTGTTTATCCATGTTTAATATCCCTTTTGCTCTGCCTGGTAGTTGATTAAAATGTTGATACTGTAGTTTGCCTTCTTGCTCTTGATCTATGGTTGTAGTTGTGATGAAATCAGCTAATTGATTAGCTTCCCTAAAAATGTGCCTTAACTGAATATTAAATGATTTCATCAGCTCATGAATCTTCTCTATCTTCTCAATAAGCTCCCAAGGTACTTTCCACTCCTTCCGAATCATATTTTGAAGACTTAACGAATCAGTCTCTAAAATTATGTTAGCGTATTGATAACCTTGTCTTTCACAGTACCTCAGAGCTTTCCATATCGTCGTTAATTCAGCTACCATGTTAGTAGCAAACCCAATTCTTTTTGCCTCTACATATAGTAGATTCCCATTACTATCCCTTAGACAAAATCCATAGGAGCTCATCCCGGGGTTTCCTTTGCTTGCTCCATCCGTGTTACATTTAATACAACCCTCCTCCGGCCTATTCCACTGTACCATGTGATAATACAGGGTAGGTCAGTATTCTTGCAGTATATCAAATAGCCCACTCCATTGAAAAGGAATGTTTCTGATCCATGAAACCTGACTTGTATTAATTGATGAATTGTCATTTGACATTGACGAAGCATTTTCTCGAATGATACCTCTTTTCTATGTCTTCTACAGTTTCTCATTTTCTATAGCTCCCACATGATAATGGCTGGGACAGCTTTCATTATTTGTTGTAACTTTGTACTTCTCTCAAACTCCCATCATTTACTAAGTAGATGATGTAATTGAATTCCCTCAATATTAAAACTTGCACAAGAAGCAAAATATTTCCATAGCTTTTTAGCTATGGGAGATGTTAGTAATAAATGTGTCATAGTTTCCATCTCCCCCTTTTCGCAACAGTAACATTTTGATACTATTTGTAACTTCATCCTCTTCAAATTGTCATCTGTTGCAATTCTTTTCTTCCATACCCTCCATAGGAAAAAAGAGATTTTAAACGGGAGACCTTTAATCCAAATGTCGCTCATCCATTCTAAAGATTCCCTTTTCTTCCTTAAAATGTGATATGCTGACTTGACAGAAAAAACTCATGTTGAATTCCCCATCTGCCATGGCTTATCATTCAGGGCATCAGTGTTAGGCTGGATGTTTTTCACAATGTGATCAAGCATCTCCTCTGAAATGTGTTCTTGCAATTTCTCCATCTTCTAGCTTCCATTATCTATATACTCTTTCACCTCTATTTCCTCCTCCCTCGCTCTTTCTCCTTCTGTGAAAACTAATGCTCCTTGTTTCGTCTAGTTATCATACCAAAAACTCGAGTTCCTTGCTTTTAATTGCCACAAAATGTCATGCTCCACCGCTTCTCTTACTTCCAATAATTTCCTCCAAACATGAGAGGATCCCGAATTCTGAACTACTGTAGGGTGTAGTTTCTTGCAGTATTTATTAGACATGTAGCTACTCTATAAGGAAGTAGATACCCTAAACGCCCACCATAAACTTAGCCTTGTTTATCATACTGTAGGGTGTAGGTCTTGTCATGAAGATAGAAAGAACTCTTAGCCTTGTTTATCTCTGACCAAAAACCTTTTCATAATCTCTAAGCATTGTCATCATCTTAATCACTGATGTTATGTCTCCTGAACAAAACAATATGGTGTCATCCGCATAGGATAAATGATTTATTTCTGGACTCCATTTTGGCATACCATACCCTTTGTACTCTTTATCACTGTGCAATTTTTCTAAGCCTCTAGCCAGGACTTCTGCTGCAATAATAAATAATGTTGGGGACAGAGGATCTCCTTGTTTAAGATCCCCAGAAGACTGAAAAAATCCATTAGATTGACCATTAATGAGAACTAAATACCAATTACTAGAGATGAGTCTCCACACCATGTCAATAACAACCTATGAGAAACCAAATTTTCGCAAAACCTTAGTTAGGAAAACCCAAGACACTCTATCGTATGCTTTAACCATGTCTAGCTTTACCATCACATTAATATGTTGAATCCTCCTTTGAATATCCCTGATTATTTCTTGTGCCAATAGTACAACTTCAGTTATATTCCTACCCTTAACAAATCCCAATTGGGTAGGAGATATAATTTTAGGTAACATCTCCACTATTCTGTCATGCACCATTCTTGATATAATCTTGTTGATAAAGGAACTCAAACTTATTGGACTTATGTCTGAAAAATTATCAACCTCCTCCTTCTTGGGTAATAAAATTAGATTAGTATGAGTGATAAAATTTGGTAATGTGTGCCCACAAAAGAATGCAGTTACTAATCTAGTAATATCAGCTCCTATGATTTCCCAACAAGATTGGAAGAACAATCCTGAAAATCCGTCTAGCCCACTCACACTATCTCTATTTAGTTCAAAATACCACCCTTTTTGTCTCCTTTTGAGTTGGAAGTTTCGTCATCTCTTGATTTTCCTCCTCGATAATCAGTTTGGGAATATGGTTCAACATTGAGCATTCTTGATACATCTTCTCTTCCTTAAACTACTCAAAAAAGAAATGCACTGCTGCATCCCGTATTTGTTGTTTTGCATTCACTACCTCCCCTTGCTCAATACGTATTTCTATCAACAATAATTTCTTCCTTCTACCTTTAACATAGGCATGAAAAAAATTGGTGTTTCTGTCTTCTTCCACAAACCATTTCATTCCTGCTTTCTGTTTCCAATACTCTTCTTCAATCTTAAGATATCTCCTCAAATCTGCCTCTATCTTGTTCAATTCTGCCCTATTATCAGCTGTAGGAAAAATCTCTAATTGAGTTTCCTTAACCTTGATCACATCCTCAATGGTGGCAATTTGTTGGAAAATATTACCAAAGACCTCTCTACTCCAATTGGCTAGAGCTCTCTTTACTTATTTCATTTTGGCATGAACTTCCAGAAAAGGGTTGCCTACAAAATCAGCCTTCAAATGTTGTTGTACAATCTCCTTGAATTGATGGTGTTTAGTCCAAAAATTCAGAAATCGAAATGGTTTGACAATAGGTTCTTCATCAGTATCACAAATCATATGAAGCGGGGTGATCTTAGGCATATTTATATGCCTAAGTTGTCAATATGTGCCCATGAATCGATTAGATTGAAGAATGATCTCTAGTCATTAGCTTAATTCTTGGTGTAACTTATGATGAATATGCACTTACACACATGATTAGTTGTCTCAGGAACTCTCAAGGAAATTGGAGTCAACTTGAAGAAAAGTGATGCAAACGAGCATGAAAAGCGGCTAAGGATGAAGGCCCCAGGGTAGGCACATGCGCCAAGGCCCAACATTCAAAGGCCTTTCTTAGGGGCCTTGAAAGGGGCGACGCGCCAACACTGATGTAGCTGGAGCATGTTCGTGGGGCAATAGGAGGCGCGACACATCCCTCTTTTGCCGACTTTTCCAAGTTTTAAACATTAAATAGGATTCCTAATTTGAGTAGGATTTGTTCCCAACTTTTCCTACTATTATAAATAGATCCTTAGGTCTCCATAATCGTCGTTCGACTTTTGATTTAAGTATGCAAGAGCAAGAATTCAAGTTTGTAATAGGTTTTTATCCTTTAACTCTTCTATTTTTCGGAATTTGCATGAACTATTATATTTTCTTGTTTTCTAATAGCATGAGTGGCTAAACGCCCTAATTCTGGGGCTGTAGCAACGAATGAATTGTTGATTATTAAAGGCTTGTTGAATTAAATCTTGGTTGTCATTATAAGTTACTTCTATATTCTTGTTTTAGTATTTTATGCTTGCACACCATAAGATAAATTTAGTGTTTAATCTTAAAATCAAGAGAGGAGAGATTAGATAGACCAGAGAATATAGAGAGCTCGGTCCACCCATTAGATTGAGGTGATTAGTGTTCAGGAGTGACGCCCAAACGAACACATTACTTGGTTATGAAATAGGATGAAATATAAATGTTCGCCAGTTAGTCTATTTATCCCCGCTCAACGATGTAGTTAGATAGCTAACTAGGGTAGGCGACGAGAGGTGTATAACCCAGATCATACCATCAACCCTATAAACCAGTAACTTGACAACTGAAATTAATTCTAAGCTAATAATATGGTACATGATATTCAGTATATGCTATAGCCCTAGAATTGCTTTTAACTTGCTTGAAACATTATATCAAAGTTGTTCACAATTAGTTACTTTCAATTAGTGCATAATTATTAGTAGATAAACAATAAATCATCAACTCTTGAAAAGGTTACTTTTTTACTTTTAGTTGTAGAAGTAAGTGAATATAAGTTGATCATAAGTCTCTTGGGAACGATAACTCATTTCTTTAAGAATCTATATTACTTGCCCGACCACGTAAACTTGCGTGTATATTGGGGAGCAACAAGGTTTTGGCGCCGCTGTCGGGGACTTAGAAATTGATTTATATTCAATCTTCTTAAGTCTACAATTAGAATATTCAGGTATTAATTACTTGATCTTAGCTTGTTTATTGCAGGCACTTGATTTTCAGGTCTGGCTCGGAAGGGAGAACTTGTCGAACCTTACAACGAACCCGAAAGAGTTTTACGTCAGCGCAAAAAAATGAATCAGGGACGACAAGGAGAATTGGGGTTAGGTCTTCCAGGAATCTTCGATGATGATAATCAAGACAACATAAATAACCTAAAAAACGTGAATAACCTAGAAAACGTGAATAATCCAAGAAACCCGAATAACCATGCAGCAGGTGGACAGGCCCTATCCATAATGAGTGAAGAGTTCTTCGCCTTACTCGATAAACTTTCTGAAGGGAACCAAGGGTATAAGGGGGAAATGTCTAGAACCCCAACCTGAAAGGCTGCAGGGATCTTAGATGTAGACCAAGCTACTGTTATAAATGCCAAATTAGATGAAATGCAACATAACATGACCTTACATTTTAAACAAATGGCTCTAAATCAGGCATCGATAAATGCGGTAAATTAGGCAGCAAATTAGTGTGAGGTATGTGGTAGTGGAACTGATGAAACCGAGCAATGTGAAGCAATCCCAGATTCCGTAAATTATGTGGGTAAGGCGCAAAGGGGTGGAATGTAACAAAATTATAGTAGTACTTACAACCCTAGTTGGAAGAACCACCCTAACTTCACATGGGGTGGTAACCAAAACCAAAATCAGGCACAAGGGATTAACCAATACCATTCTCAAGGGGCTGGGCAACAATACTACAATCCTAACCAAGGCTCAAATCCTTGTGCACCAAAAGGGGGGATGACCAATGAAGAGCTACTCCAAAAGCTCATGACTTAAATAGGGACCAAATTAAATGCTAGAATAGATAAGCAGGATGAGAACATTAGAAACATTCAGATGTCCCAGATAAGTTTAGAGAAACAAGTTGCGCAAGTGGCTAATTCTTTGAACTTGCGTCCCCAAGGTGGGCTTCCCGGTGATACTGAGGAACTAGCTCCAAAAAAGAGAGACACTGAGGTAAGTAACAAAGACAAGAAGGTGGAAGAGGTAGTAAAACATTCCAATGTTGAGGTACCCGTTCCTCAAAAGAAATTACCACCTCCATTTCCACAAAGGTTAAAAAATCAGAATGAAGATGAATGCTTCGGTAAGTTTCTCTCTCTCCTTAAACAGGTTTACATTAATCTACCTTTGGTTGACATATTGCAGGGTATCCCCAAGTATGCTAAATACGTGAAGGACATTGTGGCTAGCAAGAGAAGGCTCACGGAATATGAAACTGTAGCAATTACTGAGGAGTGCAGCTCAAGGACCCAAAACAGACTGCCCAAAAGTTAAAAGATTCAGGTAATTTTACTATGCAGATTACAATTGGGCAAAGTGTTCATGCCCAGGGGTTATGTGATTTGGGGGCAAGTATAAATTTGATGCCTTTATCTTTGTATCAAAAGCTTGGGTCAGGTAGTCCAAAATGAACCACCATTATTCTCCAACTTGCAGATAGATCCATTTCTAGGCCAGAGGAGGTGGTAGAAGATGTGTTAGTGCAAGTATGTTCATTGATTTTTTCGGTAGATTTTGTGGTCTTAGACTTTGAATCCGATTCTGAAGTTCCATTCATTTTGGGACGACCTTTCTTGGCCACGGGTAGGGCATTGATTGATGTAGCAGCTGGTCAACTAACCATGAGGGCACATGATAAGGTTAAGGTATTTGATGTTTACCGCGCATTAAAATTACCTTCTATTTATGAATAGTTGTCTGTTATTACTGTGGTTGATCGCATAGTAGAATCACAAGTAGTTGTGCCCGAAGATCATTTAGAAAGAGTGTTAGTGGGTCATGAGATAGAGGGAGACACTGAAGCTCAAGATATTGAATCGTGCTTAAATCTAGCACTAGTACACACTCGTAGGAATCAAGTGGAGTCACTAGATCGCGAGTTGGGGGCCCCACCAAAGCCATCAATAGAAGAAGCCCCTACGATGGAACTAAAAACTCTGTCGTCTCACCTAAGGTATGCTTATTTGGGTACTAATGAAACCTTTCCTGATAGTTTTGCAGAATTGTCTAGCTTATAGGTTGGTGCGGCATTGAGGATCTTAAAGCGGAGGAGGAATGCAATTGGATGGAAGATGGCTGATATTCATGGGATTAGTCCGGCGTTATGCATGCACAGAATTTACATGGAAGAGGATCACAAACATAAAGCACAACATCAACATCGACATCGACTAAATCTTATGATGAAAGAAGTGGTAAGAAAGGAAGTCATAAAGTGGCTAGATGTTGGAATTGTGTACCCAATCTCTGATAGCAAGTAGGTAAGTCCAGTACAATGTGTACCCAAGAAAAGAGGTATGACAGTGGTAAGGAACGAAAAGAATGAGTTGATTCTTACTAGAACAGTGACCGGGTGGAGAATTTGCATGGATTACCGGAAACTAAATGATGCTACCCGAAAAGATCACTACCCCGTTCCCTTCATTGATCAAATGCTTGACCGACTATCAGGGCAGGAGTACTATTGTTTCTTAGATGGATATTCTGGTTACAACCAGATCTTGATTGCACCCAGGGATTAGGAAAAAACCACGTTCACTTGTCCTTATGGCACATATGTTTTCAAGCGTATGCCATTTGGACTTTGCAATGCACCGACGATTTTTCAAAGGTGTATGATGGCCATTTTTCATGATATGGTGGAAGACTTTGTTGAGGTGTTCATAGATGATTTTTTTGTCTTTGGGAAGTCTTTTGAGGTATGTCTCCGAAATCTTAATAAAGTACTTGCTAGATGTGAAGATACTAACTTAGTTCTAAATTGGGAAAAGTGTATTTTTTTGGTAAGATAGGGAATAGTATTGGGACACAAGGTATCTAAATCTGGTTTGGAGGTTGATAAGGCTAAAGTAGAAGTTATTGAGAAATTGCCCCCTCCCATTTTTGTAAAAGGTGTGCTTAGTTTTCTTGGTCATGCAGGTTTTTACAGGCGATTCATCAAGGATTTTTCCAAGATTGCCAGACCTATGTGCAGTCTTTTGGAGAAGGAGGTGAAGTTTGACTTTGATGAGATGTGTTCGAAAGCTTTTGAGATGTTGAAGAGGAACTTAATTGAGGCTCCCATCTTAATTGCTCCTGATTGGGATTTACCATTTGAACTCATGTGTGATGCAAGCGACGTAGCAGTGGGTGCAGTCTTGGGACAAAGAAAGAATAAAGGGTTCCACTCGATGTATTATGCAAGCAAGACCCTTGACTCTACACAAGCTAATTACACAGTGACTGAGAAGGAAATGCTAGCTCTAGTGTTCGCCTTCGACAAGTTCAGATCGTATTTGGTAGGTACTAAAGTGATTGTTTTTACTGACCATGTAGCTATTACGTACCTATTCAACAAGAAGGATGCCAAACCAAGGATGATTCGATGGATGTTGCTTCTCTAAGAATTTGACCTTGAGATCAAAGATAGGAAAGGTACTGAGAATCAAATAACAGATCACTTATCTAGGTTGGAGGATTTTTCACATGTGAATGAAGGTGAGCAAATCTGGGAAGAGTTTTCGGATGAACAATTGATGGCATTAGATATCTCTCAAGTGTCATGGTATGCAGACATTGTGAATTTGAAAGTAAGTGGAGAGTATCCTTCGAGTGCAACCACCCAACAAAAGAAAAAGCTCAATCATGATGCTAAGTTCTATATTTGGGATGAACCATTCTTATTCAAGCAAGGTGTAGACCGGGTAGTGAGAAGGTGCATTCCGGAGTCTAAGGTTCACCAAGTGATCGAGAGTTGTCATGCTAGCCCATATGGAGGTCACCATGGAGGAGAGCGCACTGCTCATAAGGTACTACAATCTGGTTTCTTTTGGCCCTCGTTATTTGAAGATTCTACTGCTTTTGTGAAGGGTTATGATAAATGCCAAAGGTTGGGTACTATTTCAAGAAGACAGTGCCGCTAAGTAACATTTTGGAGGTGGAAATCTTTGATGTTTAGGGTATTGACTTCATGGGTCCATTCCCACCATCTAGTGGAAACCAATACATTCTTGTGGCTGTGGATTATGTTAGTAAATGGGTTGAGGCAGTCGCTCTTCCTTCCAATGATTTAAGGGTGGTGATAAAGTTCATAAAGAAGCACATCTTCACTCGCTTTGGTACTCCAAGGGAAATTATAAGTGATAGAGGTAAGCATTTCATTAACCATCTTGTTAAAAACCTTCTTGCTAAGTATGGTATTCGTCATAAGGTTGCTACTTCTTACCATCCTCAAACGAGTGGCTAAGTGGAGGTCTCGAATAGAGAGGTAAAACAAATTTTGCAGAAAATGGTGAATGCGCAATGGAAAGATTGGTCTGAGAAATTAGATGATGCGTTGTGGGCATATAGGACTGCATATAAGACACCAATAGGGACTTTTCCCTATCACATAGTGTTTGGTAAAGCATGTCATCTTCCGACAGAATTAGAACATCAAGCTTATTGGGCAATTAAGAGGTTGAACTTAGACCCTGAGCTAGCCGGTATAAAGAGAGTGAATCAGCTACATGAACTTGAGGAGTTTAGGCTTCACGTGTATGAGAATATCAAGCTTTACAAAGAAAGACGAAGCGGTGGCATAATAAACACATAGTAGCTCGTACTTTCAATCCAGGAGATAAGGTACTACTCTTTAACTCTAGACTAAGGTTATTCCCTGGAAAACTAAGGTCGAAGTGGAGTAGTCCTTTCGAAGTGCTCAGAATGACATAACATGGGGCTGTTGAACTCAAAGATAAGACTGGCCTTATGTTCTTGGTCAATGGGCAAAGGGTGAAACACTATTTCGGTGAAGATTCAGATCGTGATCGGGAAGCTCTTGAGCTAAATGATGAATGATCCAAGTTGCGTCGTGCCACAACGTTAAATCAAACGCTACATTGGAGGCCACCCATGAACAATATGTAATAGATAGGTAGTTCGTGTTTGAAATTTTGATTTTTATTGTTTTAGCTGTGTAAATTTGTAGAATCTAGGAAGTTCTATTAGTTTTAGTTAAATAGGAATTTTCATTATTTGTAACTTAGCTTGTACAAAAAAAAAATCTGGAACCAGGCGCATTGGTTGGTGCGCCGCGCTTGGCATCGAACGTCAGAGCGCCCTCTCGAGCGCGTCGCGCCAGGGGTCGCATGTCAGAGCGCCTTCTCAGGCGCGCTGAGAAGCGCGTCGCCCCTCCCATCGCCCCACTGCCCAAAAAAAATTTTAATCAGGTTTTAACCTGGTTCAAACCGACCCACTCCCCTTAAAACCCCCAAGTACCAAATTCTTCCCCCATTCTCCTAAATCCTAACCGATCCAACCCCTCAAATCCCTCAAACTTTTCTCCATTCTTCTTCCCTAACTCTTCTCATTCCTCCATTAAACTCCCAATTCCTCCATTAAAACTCCCAAAACTTTTCTTCTTCTCCACCACCAACTATATATCCTCCACTCCCCCACTTCTTTTTCACTTTTACACCATCATTTCCCAAAAAAAAAAAAATATTTTTCCTTCTTCTCCTTCACCCACTACCTAATCCGACCCCCTCCCTAATTTTTCTAATTTTTTTCCTTTTCTCTAGTTTTCTTTTCTTCACTGGTTACAATGGCACCAAAAGCTAAGAAGGTGGCGGGTTCCAAGCGGAGTAGACATGGAGAAGCGTCTGGGTCCTCTAGTGGCCGAAAATCGGTACAAAAATTTGGCAAAAAGGTTGTCCAAAGGTATGGCTGGGAATGGTTCGCATGTCAACAAGAGACGAAGTATATGGGCGACGAATTTGTGAATGAGGTAAGATTGCAGTCGCAATTTCCTGTTATATATCAGACTGTGCTTGAGTTAGGGCTGAAGTTTATATTTGACAATCCGGGAGATTGCAATTTGACATTAGTGAGGGAATTTTATGCTAACTGGCTTACTGAAATGAAGTATAAAATTGTGCCGGTTAAGGGGAAAGATGTCAAGTTTTCTGCTCGAATTCTGAATGAGTTTTTTAGGAACCCCAAATTGTGACCCTACTGAGTTTAATAGCTTGAAGGATAAACCGCCTTATAGGGATATCCGGCATACCTTGTGTGGGGTGGATTCAACTGCTAGGTGGGAGCGCAGTAAGGATACTGAAAGGCATAATACCCTCTATTTTGCTAACTTTAATCAAGTTGCTCGGGTGTGGCTGAAGATAGTGTGTAGTGTGTTGTTGCCTACAAAACATTTGACTGAGGTGACAAGGGATAGGGTGGTGTTAGTCTATATGATGACGAAGGGAATGCCCATTAATGTGGGGGTAATCCTGAGGAAAAATATGATGAAATTTAGGAACAATTTGAGGTGGAAATTCTGTTACGGGGGGTTGATCCCCCGTTTTATGAGGGCTGAGGGTATCGAAGAGGAAACGGTCGACATGACTGTTGCTTATCACCCGAATCTGACGGGTAAGCTAGTTGATGTGACGAGGACTAAGGCACTTGACTCATCTCATGGACCGGTTCTATCTGCCCCAGAGAGGCAAGCCCATGACGATAGTGTTATGGCTAGGATGTTTGGGATGGTTGAGTTGTAATTGCGGATTGGTGGACGTCCGGTTACTGATGCTGAGATGGAAACAATGGCAGAACGATATCCTTTGTCTGAGAGTGCAGCGTTTTTGTGCAAGACTGGTCCTGCCTTTTTGGAGCCTTTAGATTATGATGAAGCTACTGCTGATGAGGCTACGGATGATGAGGAGGATGATGATGTGGATAAAGAGACGAATGCCTTGATGGTGTTCGATGGCGGTGATGACGAGGCCTAGAGGCCCCAGGGTGTATTCCTAACATTATACTTTGTTTTAATTGTGCACTGAGGACAGTGCTTATTTTTAAAGTGTGGGGTGGGGTAATATTCTCTGTTGTATATAGTTGTTTACTACTTTATCGAGTCTAGTGTTAGTTTTTAGTTAAATTTTTATTTTTTTATTTTGGGTTCCTCAGCGTTTGTTTTCGGTACTTTTACTGAGGATTGTCCCTTTGAATCGTATATGATTAGTTTATTGCTTTATTGAGTCTTAGAGTCGTCTTAGGAGTGACAGTTCCCAATGGTAGATGGATGACGACCGTCTTAAGGGAAAATTAGTCACATAGAGGAGTAGGATTAAAGCACCAACCTTGATCTTTTGAAGCTATTTCCGAAAAAGTCACCCAAACGTCATGGATAGTCACAAGTGGAAAAGTGCAATAGAGTGTTAAACTTATAATAAGCATGTGTCCTTAGTTTTGACTCAAAATAAAAGTAAATGGGCATAATTGTGTAATGATAGCGTAATGCAAATTGTATGAGCATGTTAGTTGATATATCCTTATATGTGTCATGATGCCATGAGTGGTGAGAATTGATTTGTTTTTGCTTAACTTGATGTCTAGAACTTGCCTTGTGTGTGTTGAATTAGTAGCTTGTATGACTTAGGGAATGTGATTGAGGCGTTTCTTTGAAATAGCCAATTCTTAAATCTACTTGTATGCCTACCATTGAAATTATCCCTAGTGAAACCCTATTGAGCCTTTAGCCTTGTTTATTGATAAATCACATGATAAGCCGAAATCTGTTTGTTGATACCAAGTCTTTTGATCCTATGAAAATCCTAAATGCACTATGTTTAAGAATAAGGATTGAAAATTGCTGGTTGATATAGCCAAGGGTGAAATGCTACATTGTGTGGAAAAGAAAATTCTATTTTGGCCCTGGTCCTTAGTGACAATGTGCACCTCGACTAAAATTGAGGATGGCTAATTTAGAACTCTGCTCGAAACATTGGCCTTGATCCTATCAAGGATAATGTGTATCATATTCGGATGTTAAAATCTAGAGTTTGGATGGCTAGTGCAAAGGCATGAAAAAAAAATGATGAAAAAGAAATAAAAGGCAAATATGGAGCAACAAAAGGGGTAAATAGTCATGAAGTGTGTACTAGGAGGAAAGAAAAGCTATAATGGAGATTGTTGGCAACATAATGACATGTGCATTAGGGAGGTGTAGTCACTAAGATGATTCCTAAATTTTCCCTCATTTACCTTAAGCCGACATTACAACCAAATGAAAGTCCTCTTGATTCCTTGAGAAATATGTGCGAAAGTAATAATACACTATTGGCAAGCTTATGGTATGTTGAGAAAAGCAAGAACTTCTTTTGTAAGGGTGAGTTGATTGTTTGAAAAATAGGCCTTATTGATATTGCAAATTGCTTGAGTGAAAGGCTTTACTAAACATAAACAAGTGAGGGCATTCATGGCATGTGTAGGATTATCTAATTGGTGTGGTTGTATAGGTTTACATTAGCCCGGAAAAATAATAAAAGGGTCATTCTTTGAGCATGTGTTTTACTTGGTGTAAATGTTGTGAATTGTTGCATCCATTGTGAACTACAAGATCATGATTAAAAATGTTTGGTTGATTTTAAGGTGGGTTGATAAGTCCAAGGGTTGTGAAAAAGAGTTGCTAGAGATTGTTTGAGGATAAACAAAATTCTAAGTGTGAGGTGGTGATCTTAGGCACAGGGCATGATCTGAACCCTGTCTAATTAGATGATGAACTTCACTGGTTGGAAATTCCTCCGCAAAAGACTCATTCACAAGAATTCTATCCAATCTCCTTCTATTCGTCTATTCCACCAAGTGTATTTACTCCCAAAATATTTTACCTCTGATAATGCACAATTGCTAATACAATGTGCAAAATCAGTAGTCATCTCTCTCTAGACCTCACTTGTGAGATTACACTAGATATTCTGTCATAGTTTGAATCTCATGAAATGAAAAGTTACAAATATTTTGAGACGGTTTGGAGCAACAAGATGCTAATTAAAAACTTAAAACATTAATAAGACTTCATAATCAAGATTCTTTCCAACTTGCAAAAAGGAAACTACCTAGCAAGTACACTTTATTAGTTAAATAAACCTACTTCATTAGTGAATGTAACTTCTTGATAATTAACTTGCATATAGAAGTGATAGGGCTAAAGAGATGAACCATCAAACCATAATGGCCTGTGCCTTGGAAATTCTGAGGCCCAAATGCTATAATCTGCCTGGTCCATATTAGAATAAAGCCCAGATCCCATGTGATTGAGGCCCAGTCTGCAATCACATTTATGTGCATACATTTGCCCATTGCCCTGATAAGGGGCATACTCAGTACCAACTTGTGACACTTCTGACCTCGAGCTACAACCATTGAACCTTGATCTTGCATTATTGTAATGGTCATGTTGAACGGGTCCAAAATGGAAATCTAAATTAGGACCAACACGTGGATTTTTCATCATTGTCTTTGGAATGGCCATTTGACGAGTCAAATTGTGTCCATCAGCACACTTGTTAGGTTCATAAATTGCTGTTTTTGCACCTACAAGTGTTTTGTACACGAAAATCGCGTAGCCTCTTGATTTTCCTGTTTCCTTATCGAAACCAAATGGACCCTTTTCTATGACACCATAAGATGAAAAGTACTCCAACAATTTACTTGGACACATGTCATGTGGCACGTTGGACACGTAAATAGTACGTAGAGACTCGTCCTCTACGTCTCTAATTCTCGATCTAGCAACTTTTGTAATCGTCATTTTACCATCAATAGTCTTGTATGGCTCTTTCAATGCCATTAACATGCTCCTTACATTCTTGAAAATCACAAAGCCATACTCTTTGCTCACACCAAATTTATCTCTAACCACCAACGCGTCTTTGATTTCTCCATAGGCAGGGAAAATTTGACATAGAGTCTGAGACGTAGTACGAATCCCAAGACTTCCAATGAAGAGCTTATGATGCGTAAATCCATCATGGGACGACGTAGTTTTAGTCCCAGAAAGTACATTTTCTAGTACCCCGGGAAGTAAAATAGTGATGCGTTCAACAATTTTATTGATTTGGTCATGAGAAAGAGTTTGACTAACGTTTTGTAGGCTCATTTCTTGCTTATTATTCTTGTTCAAATGAAAATTTAGCAATAACTCTATTGCATTATTTAGGAAATGCAAACATTTTAGTAGGAATATTCTTGAAAGTTCTTTGAGCTTTGAAGTGAAAACAAATCCAAGATTTTGACTCATTTTTTTTTGCAAAGTCAAAAAGGAAATAGCAATGAAGAGAGAAAGATGATTTACTTCTTGTTTTACGAAGGTTTATATAGAGGGCCGAATGTCAACATATGTACGATGTTGATTGGATAATTTTTGTAGCTTCCTATTATCTGGTAAAGAATAATATTTTTTTCTATCATTTTGTAGGTACAAATTAATAACTTTTGATATGTTTGGTCGAGTGGGGAAACAATTGATGAAAATATATTATTCTAGAATGTTTGGTAAAATTGAATGTCCTGACCTAACACGATCTAAGATAACAATCACTTAATTGTAAGAATAATATTTTTTATACGAAATAGAAACGTTTTAATATATAATCATGCATGTGCTATGATTTTGAGTAAAATAGAATTATTTTTAATTATTTTTTTGCCTTTTGAAATTCACAATGCAAACAATATATGAATGCTTACGTTATTAAAATGTAGTAAAATTATATAGGGCATTTTAATTGACATCATTATTGCAATCATTAATTTTTTACATTTTAGAAAGAAGGAAACAAACTTTTTTTTTAAAGAAAACAAGAAAATGAGAGGAAAAGGCAAAAAATGAGAAAAAAAAAATATTACTTTTCTCGTAGAGACACACCATAAATAAGTAATATATTTATTTTTGTTTTGTCTCTTTTTAATACATGTCAATAAAAAAATATTTATCTAAGTCCTATATCTACTAATAATATTCATATTAATGATTTAAAAATTATATATAAAAAAATTCTTTAGCATATGAATGCACATGAAAATTGTCACTTACTCGCTTATGCCATCTCCACTAAAGTTAAAGTTACTAATTGTGTGTTAATGATTTGCACATGATTTGCTTCAACATAAACGGCCCAACCCAAACCTCAGTACCCTTAAATATCCTATTTTGAGGGGCATCATAAGTTTCTTTAAGAAATAATATGTTATAAGTATTTATTTAAAAAATATTGAGTATTATTTGTCAAAAAAAATGGAAAAATTGCAGAAATCCCACCTTTTAGTTTACTTATTACCATTATCCCCTATAAGTTTTACAAATCTCCAAAATCCCTCATTTTCGCTCATCAGATTAGTGTATCTCGCGCATCAGATTAGTGTATCTCGCACATCAAATAGTGTGTCATGTATAATGTATCATGTATAGAATGTAATGTATATTACTTAATGATTAATGTATCTCGCGCATCATATTAATGTATCAACGCTTATATTATTGTATCCGTTTTGAGGGATTTCTGTAATTATAAACTTTTAAGGGATAGATTGTAATTTTGCCTTAAAAGTATGTGATTTTTATAATTGGGGGGGGGGGGGGGGGGGGGGGGGGGGGGGGGGGGGG
>JAJOON010031024.1:0-25211 GCA_029582645.1 Solanum megistacrolobum | reverse complement strand
CCCCCCCCCCCCCCCCCCCCCCCCCCGGGGGGGGGGCGCAAAGGGGGTTAGCACAATTAAGTACTAAGTATGGAAGCCATGCAAAAACATGCTAAAAACGGGCATTTTCTTGAAAGTCATGCTTGTATGCCATTTTAGTAAAACTTCATGAACATTTATCATAAGAGGCATAATATAAGACAGAATCAACATTCGAGTCACATTATCTCATTTGAACTAAAATCACATATAAACCTTTACCTTTAGCCTCCACCTCAAGTAACCCTCATGCTATACCTTGTGCAATGTATGGGTAGCGTCCCATACCACCACCCACACTAAGGTACACCCTTAAGTTCACCAAAAGTGAATTTACCATTCATCATGTTTCACAGTACAAGTAATCATGCTCAACTAGTACTAACATACAACACATAAGGATATTCGTAAAGCAAGTCATTTCATTATCTTAGGACCTTTATCTAGAGTTACCCTAAGACACATCTAAGTAAGACATGAAGTGGCTGCCCATACAACCTCTTCATACCACACCTAGGCATTCCTCAAGGCTACAATAGACAAAAACCTTTACATTTCAACATAACATGCTAAGCAACTTCTTTCATCAATAAAAGCTACTCATCCATCATTTCATTTAGACAATAGTCAACATTCTTCACATTTACTTCATTTAGGACACATTCAAACATTAGCCATTAGGACTTAGAGAACTCATTATAGCCCTCTTGGAGCCTACTCGTGCCATGTGTGGATAGCATCACATACTACTACCCACACTTTATAGAACTCCTTAAGAAACTACAATGCACATCTCACAGAATGGGAACACGCGTTTAACCGACATAGGCCATGAGAACTAGATCATGGAATCCGATATACTATCCCACATTGTAAGGGTTGGTCTACTTGCCTAAAGTAAATTGGTATTTATCTTAAGTGGATCCACTAGCTACCTAAGTGGGAACATAGTTATGGGACAAGGAGGTTGCTACTAGATACCCCGTCTCTACTCACGGAAGAGCATCCACCCCAAGAGACTTCTATTAGATACCCCACCCCAACTTCCGGAGGGGCATCCATCACATTCAATGTCCACTCGGTGCTTAGCCTACGTTCCCATAGAGTATTTCCTTTACATTAACATTATGCACATGAGAAGGCGTCATTCGACCTACCAACCCAAAGTATACCATTTAGGGAAATGAGATAGTTACTAGACACTCTGCCTCAACTCACGGAGGTGCACCCATCTCATCCCAACACTCATTAGATAGCTCCTTAAGGGAAAAGGGATTGATACTAGATACTCCGCCTCAGCCCTCGGATGAGTATCCATCTCATTCCAATATACATTAGTGAAAGATTGAGTATATCATTTAAACCAACACATCATTCCTTCATTCATCAAGGTACAATAGAGAATAGCCTTTCAAATTGTACCCAACATTTATTAACATTATCATTAGACTTCATTCATTCATGTGTGGGTGTGCATATGTGAGAATATCCTTTCACATAATGAACTTCATTCACAAGTGTTAATAGAAAGATAACATTCAATCCTAACACAATTATCTCCTAACATGATCGTCATTCATTCATTGAAATCCCACACACATGATTATTCAGAGAGAACATACTTTCTATCACAATATAATAATACTTCATACAAAATCGCCATTGAATCGCATAGCCATCTTCACATTAGACAACCATCTACACAATAACATGATGATACTTCAATTCACAATATAATGCCTTTATGGCCATAATCACAATAGATTCAATATATAAGCACCTCAACCATAAGTGGATCAATTCATACAAGAACAAGTCTACTATAACATGAAATTAGGTTAACTTACCATTCTCCAAAGCCATAATCACCATAACTCAATTTCCCAACAATTCACCATACATAAGTATAGATAACAATACAAATTCAATCCAAGCATAGTTCAATCAATATCCAATCATAATCATAAAACCCATTTCATAAGCCAAATTTAGGAGATTTGTGAAATCATGGGTACATACAGTTTTTCACCTTAAAATCATCAATTAACAATCAATATAAACTTAGTTTATCAATTGAAATCGTTTCAGGCAAGAACCCATGAGTTTGAGTAAGAATTAGGGTTTTCGTAAATTTCAGAAAACTTGGAATCTATTTCGAATGGACTCTAGGGTGATAGCTAACACTAGATGAAGGACTCCCATACCTTTTTACTTGAAGAAACCACGAAAATTTGATAAAGAAATCTTTGAATCCAAACCCTAGCTCCCACTTCATCTTCTTCCTTGAGTTTGAGTTAGAGAGAGAAATATTAAGAGAGAAGAACTTTGGGGGTTTTGAAATAAGGAGTAATTGAAGTGTTTTAGGACTAAAACCTATATATCGATATGATATAAACCATTTAAAATCAACCAGAAGTCATAAAACATTAAAACGAAATTAATTAAATAACCCATTTTTAGGCAGCCCCATCAGGGACCACGCCCACTTGTACGGGCCGTGAGGGGCACCACAGACCTTGGTGGTGCCCGTGGTCCTTGAGACAGTGGCCCCTTGACCTTGCCAAGCCACCACAAGTCCAAGTAATCTTCACGGCCACTTCTACGGTCTGTGGTCAAGACCACTGACCGTGAAGTGGTCCGTGGAACTTGCGCATTTGCTTGGCCAAGGTTCCTTGCTTGGCATTCCACCAAGTAACCTTCATGGCCATTTTTACGGTCCGTGGTCATCACCACTGACTGTGAATTGGTCTGTGGTCATCACCACTTACCGTGAATTGGTCTGTGGTCCTTGGCTTGGCACATGCCTTTGGCACCCCTAAATAACATCAAATAGGTCTCTTTATCATGGACTCTAACACGTACCTCGACATTGACTCTTTAAACTCATTCAAACAAGGCATCATTACACAGCATGAAGCCTCATTAGAAGCTCAAAACAAATACATTAGACTCTAGTTCATCCTATCATTTTCCGAGTCCTTACATATTTGGATTGAGAGACAACGCATGGACGCTATCGAGCAAAAAGAAACAAGGTGGCAGAATGAATGAAGAAAATATGGCCTGAAGATCGCCTAATACATTAGGCGAGTGACCGAAAATCCTTAATCTCACCTAATGTTCCAGTGGGCCTAGCCCTGAAAAAAAGAACAAGTTGGCGATGGAAAGGAATAGTCGGCGCGTCGCCGAACAGTTCTGCGATGCAGCATTGTATCGCCCAACGATTCAAAACGCAAAAATGTTGAAGGCAAAAGCATAAAGGCTATGAACCAAACCAAAGGGCGGATCGCCGAGTGTATCGCCGATCCTGACTAACTATGCCGAGTGGTCCTCCGCAACGCAAATTTTCAAACACTAAAAATATTTGTTTGAATTGTTATATGTTTATCAATCGGCGTACTCGACCCCGAAGAGGTCTTATACAAGCCTCATAGCATTCATTCATTGCATAGGATAAAAATAGTGCGGAATTAAAACAATTTTAAAAAAACTATTAAAAATCTCATTTATAAAGCAGCGGAAATACTAAGTCTCAGCATGGCCATCTTACACAAACTTCAACAAGATAGGGTCACGACCCTTTACAATCAATAACTTAGAAAAAGTCGTAAAACATAAAGAAACTAGAAACAATAGAAATCCTTATCCTAGACATATGAGGACATACCAAATAGATCTTGAGAGAACTCTAATCCCAAGCTTCACTAGAGAATGCTATTACTTGCTGAAACCTACACTTTGTAGAAAATAGAAGAATTATGGATTAGCACACAAAAATGTACTAAGTAAGATGACCATGCAAAAACATGCTTTAAAAGGGACATTTTGGTTAGAAACCATGCATTATGCCACTTTTTTTAGAAATATCATGTACAGTAGCATAAGAGACATACAATACAAGTATAATCATCATGCAAGCCATAATACCACATTTAGCCAATATCATCAAGTAAATCATTTCATCATTTTAGGACCTCCATCTAAAGTTACCCTAAGACACACCTAAGTATGACATGAAGTGACCGCCCATACAACCTCTTCATACCCACCTACATGTTCCTCAAGGCTACAAAAGACAATGATCTTTCTATCTCAATATAAACACGCTAAGCAACTCATTTCATCAATGTAAGCTACTTATTTATCATTTCATCAAAACAATAAGAAATCATTATTCATTTGATTCAATTAAAGGACTTTCATTCATTAGTCTTGATGTCTTAGAAAACTGACTATGACACTCTAGGAGCCTACTTGTGCCATGTATGGCTAGCATCGTATAATACTACTCATAGTTTGTAGAAATCCTCAAGAAACAACAATGCACATCTCACGTGATGGGAATAGGCATTTAACAGACATTGACCATGATAGCTAAGTCATGGAATCCGATGTCATATGACCCCACACCGAAGAAGGTGTTCTACTTGCCTAAGGTAGAACTAGATGATATTTTAGCTTTGGTGTAGACCACTGGCTAATATATATCCTATGTGGGCACATAGTTATGGGGTACGAAGATGTTCATTGGAACTCTAGCCTAACTTTGGGAGAGTTTCCATCTAACCTATCCACTCGGTGCTTAGCCTACATTCCCATAGATTATTTCGTTCACATTACATGTACTAGGGAGGAATGCCATAGGCCTATCGACCCATGCTACATCATTACCAAGGAAGAAATTCCTTAAGCCTATCGATCAATTGTACATTCAAAGATAGCTCCAGGATCTACCTGAAAGGAATGCAACAATCCTATCGATTCATGATCCCTCATTACATTCTTTTATTCATGAAAGGAATGCCACTAGCCTATCAATTCGTGGTACATTGACTAATTAAGAAAGGAATGATACTAGCCTATCGATTCTAGAGTCTTCATTACGTTAGATCATTTTTTAAGAGAATGCCTAAAGTGTATCAATTCAAACCTTTCAAGTCAAGACACATTCACTATACAAGGAACTCTTCACATTCAAACATTATCAATCATAAGAGTCAAATATAAATATAGCCTTTCAATATCAACACAAATACTTTGAATACATGACCATCATTCCAACATTGAAATCACAATTAAATCCTTCACATTATACACTCAATCAACAATATCATGATAATATTTCAATTTATCCAACTATGCCTTCAATGCCATGATCACAATATACAAAGAAATTAAGTCAAACTTACCCTTTCAAGGCTATAATCACAACTCCTCCTTTCACCAACAATTCTCCATAATTAAACATAGACAATGATACAATTAAATAATCTAAATCAATTTAAGCATAAATCCACCATCATCCATTCATAATCATCAAACCCACTTCATAAGTCATAATTTGGAATTGAGAGGAATCATGGGTTCAATGGAGTAAAATCATCTTAAATCATTAATTAAACATCAATATAATCATGATATGACCTTAGTAAACCTTTAAAATCGGTTAATGGAAGAACCATGATATTGAGTAAAACCCTTGAAATTTCATAAACTTTGAATCTTTGAAAACATAGTTGACATTGACTCTAGGGTGAAGACTAAACCTAGATGAAGGATCACCATACCTTCTTAATAAGAATTCCCAAGAAAATTTTATGAAGAAAGATTTTAATCCAAACCCTAGCTCCCACTTCTTCTTCTTCCTTGTGTTAGACAGAGAAATATTTGAAAGAGGAACTTTTGTTTTGATTTGGGGAAATAATGAGTGAATGACTTGTTTTAAGACCTAAAACTATTTATATTAACAATATAAACCCTTTAAAATCAACCACACTTTATAAACAATTAAATGAAAATTACTTAAATGCCCCATCTTTAGGCAGCCCTGTCAAGGACCACGCCCACTTGTACGAGTCGTGAGGGGCACCATGGGTCGTGGTGGTGCCTGTGGTCCTTGAGGCAATGTGCCTCCCATCCTTTCCAAGCCTCCCAAGCCCAAGGCAAGACCACAGAAGCTCCCACTATATGTGGTCCACACCACGAGTCCTGGTAAAGCTCGTGGTCATGGAGGCAGTATCTAGGCAAAGTTGCCTTGCCTTCGTTGAGCATAAGTGAACTCCAAGTTCACCTTCGTGGACCGTCTAGGGCACCACAACTCGTGGTGGTGCTCGTAGAATTTTGGACAATAGCTCCCTCCATAAGACAAAACTCTCCCCAAGCTAAGGCAACCCCACGAGCATTCCCATGGCCCGTGGTCAAGACCACGAGCCGTGAATTTGCTAGTGAAGGGGTGCCTTGGCTTGGCACCAAATATTAGCATATTGCCTTGCCACCACGGGTGGCCACCACAAGTCATTAATGCCCTCGTGGTCTAGGGAGGAAGTAGCTAGGACTAGTTTTATGTAGCCTAGGTTCCCAAACTATGGCCTACACCTAAAGCACTTAGCCCTTGAACTTAACTCATGACATTAACCCCACGTTTAGGCTCTAGTTTAAACTATAATTTCCAAGTCGTTACATTATCCCGCACTTAGGAACATTCGTCCTCGAATGTCACTTTAAATTCATCAAGGGAAAACGACTCAAGACTAGAAGCCCACAATCACAACGCATCATTATAAATGTATAAAAATAGGAGGAAACATCAACTCCACATCAATAAGCTCAATAAAACTTCATGCAATACAAAGAAAGTAGGAACTACATCTACTAACCTCAACATGCATCCCAACCACAACTTTTCTCATTTCATTGGAGGAACTACCTTCTCCACATCATGTTCATCATAACATCATAAGGCAAAATATGCAATTATACTGAAAAGCACATTTAAGCATGTTCAAAAAGTCAACTCATGAAATATTTAGGCAACTTATTATAGATGCATATCAACATGAGGAACATATTTATGAAAACTCATTTTCTAATTTAACAAGAATCAAATACAACATGCATAACATAAGGAGACCATGGCAAATCATTTTCACAAAATACTCCAAAACATGCAACAAGCTACTAGGAACTCTTGACCTCAAGCTTTAATAGGAATAGAATAAAGTGACAAGGATATCAAAACTCACCACAACCTACTATTCAACATACCATCCCCTATTTAGAAGAAAACCCAACTAAGGCTATCATGAAAAACAACATAAGGACCTCATCACAACAACAACGAACTATGACTTACCGGTACCTTCATCCAAATTATCTCCATTGCCCTCATTGGCTTTAGGTGCATAGAAATGGTTTTTCTTTGGAGCATTGGGATCCGGGCCAACATAAGGAGCTTGTGTGGCCTCCATTCATCTAGCCAAAAGAGTAGGACAATTTCTCACTTGATGAACACTTTTTCCACACCCATAGCATCCACTAGTACCGGCTAGGCACTTCCCTTGATGCCTCTTCCCATAAGTAGCACAAAGAGGTTTAGAAAATTGAGATCCACCAATCTACTCCTCGTTAGCCTTAGGAGCACTTGAAGAATCTAGGTTATGAGTTTTCTTCTTGAAACTAGTTTGACCTTGCTCGTCGGATATACCCCTCTTCACATCCCTATTCATCCTCTTAAGATTAGACTCCTCAATTGATTGTGCATACACCATGAGTCTAGAAATGTTCATGTCATCATGAAGCATTGTCGTATGGAAATCTTCCTTGACTAGGTCAGATATACCGGTAACAAACCTACTCATCTCATCTCTAGGATTAGACACCAAAGATGGAGCATACTAAGACAATAGGGTAAATTTCAAAGAATACTCCTCCACATTCATGTTACCTTGCCTAAGGTTTATAAACTCCTCAATCTTACACTTCCTCTTCTCCCGGGGAAAGTACCTACCAAGGAAAGTTGCCTTAAACCAAGAATTTTTAGGGATATTCTCCCATTTTAGAGCCAAGAAAGATAGGAGGATTCATCCTTACAAAGTCTCTCAATATTGAGGCCACGTTACTCTCATTAGCATTCACCCTTGGCCCCACAACTCGGTTAGCTGGAGCCGTCATGGCTTGAGCTAAGGCTAGCAAAGCCACCCTAATCTCTTCATTAGTCATGTCCGAAACCTCAACCGGAACTTCATTCTCTTGAGGTACATGGTCACCTTGAGGAGTATGGTGAGGAACTCCCTCAATCAGATTCTCCTTATCCACTCTCTTCGGGTAACCTCTTTTAACATACCCTATAAACACCAGAGAAAGGATTAGGAAAAGGATATATATAAAGCTAAACTATAAGGCATGACTTCAAGAATATAAAAGAAGTGTAACTTTCTAACGTCCTATAGCCTTTCGCTCAAAGATGTGCCGCGACTCATACCGATGAATAAGACTCTACTAGACGTGGCTTGTGAGACTTTGATCCTAAAAACCATTCCCAAAACTTTAAGCTCTGATACCATGTTGGTCACGACCTGAGAGCACCCCCTAGTCGTAACCGGTGTACTCGACCCTGAAGGGGTCTTATACAAATCTCCTAGCATTCATTCATTGCATAGGTAATAAAAATAGTGTGGTATTAAAACTTTATTTAAAATGAGGATATTAAATATATCATTTATAAAGCAGCGGAAATACTAAGACTCAACATGGCCATCTTAGACAAACTTTAACAAGATAGGGTCACGACCCTTTACAATCGAAAACTTGGACAAAGTCTTAAAACATAAAGAAACTAGAAACAATAGAAATCCTTGTCCTCGACATATGAGGACATACCAAATAGATCTTGAGAGAACTCAAATCCCAAGCTTAACCAGAGAATGCTATCACTTGCCGGAACCTACACTTTGTAGGAAAAAAAAGAAATATGGATTAGCACACAAAAATGTACTAAGTATGATGACCATGCAAAAACATGCTTTAAAAGGGACATTTTGGTTATAAACCATGCATTATGCCACTTTTTTAGAAATATCATGTAAAATAGCATAAGAGACAAACAATACAAGTATAATCATGATGCAAGCCATAATACAACATTTACCCAATATCATCAAGTAAACCATTTCATCATTTTATGACATCCATCTAAAGTTACCCTAAGACACACCTAAGTAAGACATGAAGTGGCCGCCTATACAACCTCTTCATACCCACCTAGATGTTCCTCAAGGCTACAATAGACAAGGAACTTTCTATCTCAATATAAACATGCTAAATAACTCATTTCATCAACGTATGCTACTCATTTATCGTTTCATCCAAACAATAAGTAAACATTATTCATTTGATTCAATTAAAGGACTTTCATTCTTTAGTCTTGAAGACTTAGAAAACTGACTATGACACTCTAGAAGCCTACTTGTGCCATGTATGGCTAGCATCATATAATACTACTCATATTTGTAGAAATCCTCAGGAAACCACAATGCACATCTCACGTGATGGGAATAGGCGTTTCACCGACATAGACCATGATAGCTAAGTCATGGAATCCGGTGTCATATGACCCCACACCGAAGAAGCTGTTCTACTTCCCTAAAGTAGAACTAGATGATATTTTAGATTTGCTGCAGACCACAAGCTAATATATATCCTATGTGGGCACTTACTTATGGGGTAGGAAGATGTTCATTAGAACTCTAGCCTAACTTTGGGAGAGTTTCCATCTAACCCTATCCACTCGATGCTTAGCCTACATTCCCATAGATTATTTCATTCACATTACATATACTAGGGAGGAATTCCATAGGCCTATCGACCCATGCTACATCATTACCAAGGAAGGAATGCCTACAGCCTATCGATCCATGGTACATTCAAAGATAGCTCTAGGTTCTACATAAAAGGAATGCAACAAGCCTATCTATTCATGATCCCTCATCACATTCTAAGACTCATGAAACGAATTCCACTAGCATATCAACTCATGGTACATTGACTAATTAAGAAATGAATGCTACTAGACTATCGATTCTAGAGTCTTCATTACATTAGATCATTTATGAAGAGAATACCTAAAGCCTATTAATTCAAAGCCATCAAGTAAGGACACATTCACTATACAAAGAACTCTTGACATTCCTACATTATCAATCATAAGAATCAAATAGAGAGATAGCCTTTCAATATCAACAAAGATACATTGAATACATGACCATCATTCCAACATTGAAATCACATGTAAATCCTTCACATTATACATTCAAATATCAACATCATGATAATATTTCAATTTAACGAACTATTCCTTCAAGGCTATGACCACAATATACAAATCAATTAAGTCAAACTTTCCCTTTCAAGGCTATAACCACAACTCCTCAATCCATCAACAATTCTCCGAAATTAAGCATAGACAATGATACAATTAAATAATGTAAATCAATCTAAGAATAAATCCAACATCATCCATTCATAATCATCAAACCTACTTCATAAGTCATAATTTAGAATTGAGAGGAATCATGGGTTCAATGGAGAAAATTATCTTAAATCGTCAATTAAACATTAATATAATCATGATATGACCTTAGTAAACCTTTAAAATTGGTGAATGGAAGAACCCATGAGATTGAGTAACACCCTTGAAATTTCATAAACTTTGAATCTTTGAAAACTTAGTTGAAATTGACTCTAGGGTGAAGACTAACCCTAGATGAAGGATCACCATACCTTTTCACTAAGAATTCCTCGAAAATTTGATGTAGAAAGCTATGAATCCAAACCCTAACTCCCACTTCTTCTTCTTTCTTGACTTAGAGAGATAAATATTTGAAAGAGGGACTTTTGTTTTGATTTGGGGAAATAATGAGTGAATGACTTGTTAAGACCTAAAACTATTTATATTAATGTTATGAACCCTTTAAAATCAACCCCACTTAATAATCAATTAAAACAAAATTACTTAAATGCCCCATTTTTGGGCAACCCCGTCAGGGACCACGCCCACTTGTACGGTTCATGAGGGGCAGGACAGGTCGTCGTGGTGCCCGTGGTCCTTGAGACAGTGTGCCTCCCATCATTTGCCAAGCCTTCCAAGGCCAAGGCGAGACCACAGAAGATCCCATGATCCGTTGTTCACACCACGAGTCGTGGTGAAACTCATGGTCATTGGGGCAGTATCTAGGCAAAATTGCCTTGCCTCCCTTGAGCCTAAGTGAACTCCAAGTTAACCTTCATGGACCGTCTAGGGCACCAGGGCTCATGGTGGTGCCCGTGGACTTTGGAATAGTAGCTCCCTCCACAAGACAAAACCCTCACCAAGATAAGTCAAGCCCACAATCCTTCCCATGGCCCGTGGTCAAGACCACGAGCCATGAAGTGACTCGTGTAGGGGTTCCTTGGATTCGCAACAAACTTTAGCATACTGCCTTGCCACCACAGGCGGCACCACGTTTCGTGGTGGCCACCACTAGTCATGAAGACCCTCGTGGTGGCCACCACGGGGCGTGAAGACCATGTGGTCTAGGGAGGTAGTAGCTAGGACTAGTTTTAGGTAGCCTAGGTTCCCAAACTATGGCCTACACCTATAACCCTTAACCCTTTCCTTTAACTCATGTCATTAACCTCACGTTTAGGCTCTAGTTTAACCTATCATTTTACGAGTCGTTACATTATCCCCCACTTAGGAACATTCATCCACGAATGATACATCAAACACATTAAGGGAAAATGACTCAAGACTAGCAGCCCACAATCACAACATATCATTATAAATGCATAAATATAGGAGGAAATATCAACTCCACATCAATAAGCTCAATAAAACTTCATGCAATACAAAGAAAGTAGGAACTATATCTCCTAACCTCAACATGCATCCCAACAACAACTTTTCTGATTTTATTGGAGGAATTACCTTCTCCACATCATGTTCATCATAACATCATAAGTCAAAATATGCAATTATATGGAAAAGCACATTTAATCAGGTTGAACAAGTCAACTCAAGAAACCTTTAGGCAACTTATTATAAATGCATATCAACAGGAGGAACACATTTATGAAAAATCATTTTCTAATTTAACAAGAATCAAATAGAACATGCATCACATAAGGAGACCATGGCAAATCATTTTAACAAAATACTCCAAAACATGCAACAAGCTACTAGGAACTCTTGACCTCAAGCTTTGATAGGAATAGAATAAAGTGACAAGGGTATCAAAACTCATCACAACCTACTATTCAACATACCATCCCCCACTAGGAGAAAACCCAACTAAAGCTATCAAGAAAAACAACATAACGACATCCGCACAACAACAACGAACTATGACTTACCGGTACCTTCATTCGGATTAGCTCATTTGCCCTAATTGGCTTTAAGTGCATAGAAATGGTTCTTCTCTAGAGCATTGGGATTCGGGCCAACATAAGGAGCTTGTTTGGCCTCCGTTCCTCTAGCCGAAAGAGTAGGACAATTTCTCTCTTGATGAACACTTTTGCCACACCCATAGAATCCACAAGTACCGGCTAGGCACTTCCCATGATGCCTCTTCCCATAAGTAGCACAAAGAGGTTTAGAAAATTGAGATCCACCACTCTTCTCCTCGTTATCCTTTGGAGCACTTGAAGAATCTTGGTTATGACTTCTCTTCTTGAACCTAGTTTGACCTTGCTCGTCAGATCTACCCCTCTTCCCATCCCTATTCATCCTCTTAAACTTAGACTCCTTAATTGATTGTGCATACACAATGAGTCTAGAAATGTTCATGTCATCATAAAGCATTGTCGTATGGCACTCTTCCTTGACTAGGTCGGATATACCGGTAACAAACCTACTCATCTCATCTGTAGGGTTAGATGCCAAAGATGGAGCATACTTAGACAATAGGGTAAATTTCAAAGAATACTCCTCCACATTCATGCTACCTTGCCTAAGGTTTATAAATTCCTCAACCTTACACTCCTTCTTCTCCCGGGGAAAGTACTTACCAAGGAAAGCTCCCTGAAAGTCCTCCCATTCTATTGGACCCTCTTCTAAAGGCCTATTGCTTTTCCATTGAGTAAACCACACTTGTGCCACCTTTTTCAATTGATAGGAAGCCAATTCCGTTGTCTCCCTAGAAGAACCCCCCTTTGTATTGACTATCTTATACACTTCAACCAAGAATTTGTAGGGATCTTCTCCCACTCTAGAGCCAAGAAAGATAGGAGGATTCATCCTTACAAAGTCTCTCAATCTTGAGGCCATGGCACTCTCATTAGCATTCACCCTATGCCCCACATCTCAATTAGCTTGAGCCGTCATGGCTTGAGAAAAGGCTAGAAAAGCTGCCCTAATCTCTTCATTAGTCATGTCCGGAAACTCAACCAGAACTTCATTCTCTTGAGGTACATGGTCACCTTGAGGACCTTGGTGAGAAACTCCCTCATTCACATTCTCCTCATCCGCTCTCCTCGGGTTACCTCTTGTATTCATATCCTATAAACACCAAAGAAAGGATTAGGATAAGGATATCTATAAAGCTAAATTCTAAGGCACGACTTCAAGAATATGAACGAAGTGTAACTTCCTAATGTCTTATAGCCTTTCGCTCATAGATGTGTCGTGACTCACTCCGATGAATAAGACTCTACTAGACGTAGCTTGTGAGACTTTGATCCTAAAATCATTCCCAAAACCTTGTACTCTAACACCATATTTGTCACGACCCGAGAGCACCCGCTAGTCGTAACCGGTGTACTCGACCCCGAAGGGGTCTTATACAAGCTTCCTAGCATTAATTCATTGCATAGGTAATAAAAATTGTGTGGAATTAAAACTTTATTTAAAACCAAGCTATTAAAAGTATCATTTATAAAGCAATGGAAATACTAAGTCTCAACATAACCATCTTAGAGAAATTTTAAAAAATAGGGTCACGGCCCTTTACAATCGAAAACTTAGACCAAAGTCTTAAACATAAGGAATACTAGAAACAAATATAAGTCCTTGTCCTCAATTTATGAGGGCATACCAAAGTAAGTCTTGAGAGAACTCTAATCCCAAGCTTCAATAGATAGTGCAATCACTTGCCGGAACCTACACATTTAGAAAATAGAAGAATTATGGATTAGCACAGAAAAATGTATTAAGTATGATGACCATGCAAAAACATGCTTTAAAAGGGACATTTTGGTTAGAAACCATACATTATGCCACTTTTTTAGAAATATCATGTACAATAGCATAAGAGACATAAAATACAACTATGATCATCATGCAAGCAATAATTCCACATTTATACAATATCATCAAGTAAAACATTTCATCATTGTAGGACCTCCATCTAAAGTTACCCTAAGACACACCTAAGTAAGACATGAAGTGGACGCCCATACAACCTCTTTATACCCACCTAGATGTTCCTCAAGGCTACAATAGACAAGGACCTTTCTATCTCAATATAAACATGCTTAGCAACCTCTTTATACCCACCTCTCATTAGCATTCACCATAGGCCCCACATCTCGGTTAGTTTAAGACGTCATGGCTTGAGCTAAGGCTTGAAAAGCCACCCTTATATCTTCATTAGTCATATCCGGAACTTTAGCCGGAACTTCATTCTCTTGAGGCACATGGTCACCTTGAGGACCTTGGGCAGGAACTCTTTCATTCACATTCTTCTCATCCACTCTCATCGGGTTACCTCTTGTATTCATATACTACAAACACAAGAGAAAGGATTAGGAAAAGGATATCCATAAAGCTAAACTCTAACGCACAACTTCCAAAATATGAAAGAAGTGTAACTTTCAAACATCCTATAGCCTCTCGCTCATAGATGTGTCGCGACTCACACCGATGAACAAGGCTCTACTAGACGTGGCTTGTGAGACTTCGAACCTAAAGACCATTCCCAAGACTTTATGCTTTGATACCATGCTTGTCACGACCCGAGAGAACCCCCTAGTGGTAACCAGCGTACTCGACCCCGAAGTAGTCTTATACAAGCCTCATAGCAATCATTCATTGCATAGGTAATAAAAATAGTGCGGATTTAAAACTTTATTTCAAACAAAGCTACTAAAAATCATATTTATAAAGCAGCGGAAATACTAAGTCTCAACATGGCCATCTTAGCAAAACTGCAACAAGATAGGGTCACGGCCCTTTGAAATCAAAAACTTAGACAAAGTATTAAAACATAAAGAAACTAGAAACAATAGAAATCATTGTCCTCGACATATGAGGACATACCTAATAGATTTTAAGAAAACTCTAATTCCAAGCTTCACTAGAGAATGCTATCACTTTCCGGAACCTACACTTTGTAGAAGATAGAAGAAATATGGATTAGCATACAAAAATGTACTAAGTATGATGACCATGCAAAAATATGCTTTAAAAGGGATATTTTTGTTAGAAACCATGCATTATGCCACTTTTTTAGAAATATCATGTACAATAGCATAAGAGACATACAATACAAGTACAATCATCATGCAGGCCATAATACCACATTTAGCCAATATCATCAAGTAAAATATTTCATCATTTTAAGACCTCCATCTAAAGTTACCCTAAGACACACCTAAGTAAGACATGAATTGGTCGCCCATACAACCTGTTCTTACCCACCTAGACGCTCCTCAAGGCTACAATAGACAAGGACCTTTCTATCTCAATATAAACATGCTAAGCAACTTATTTCATCAATGAAAGCTACTCATTTATCAATTCATCCAAACAATAAGTAAACATTATTCATTTGATTCAATTAAAGGGCTTTCCTCATTAGTATTGAAGACTTAGAGAACTCACTATGACACTCTTGGAGCCTACTCGTGCCATGTATGGATTGCATCCCATACTACTACCCATACTTTGTAGAACTCCTCAAGTAAGCACAATGCACATCTCACATGATGAGAATAGGCGTATAACCGACATTTACCATGATAGATAAGTCATGGAATTCGGTGCCATATGACCCCACACCGAAGAAGGTGTTCTACTTGCGTAAGGTAGAACAAGAAAATATTTTAGCTTTGGTGTAGACCACTGGCTAATATATATCCGATGTGGGCACATAGGTATGGGGTAGGAAGATGTTCATTGGAACTGTAGCCTAACTTTGGGAGAGTTTCCATTTAACCCTATCCACTCGGTGCTTAGGCTACATTCCCATAGATTATTTCGTTCACATTACATGTATTAGGAAGGAATGCCATAGGCCTATCGACCCATGCTACATCATTACAAAGGAAGGAATGCCTTAAGCCTATTGATCCATGGTACATTCAAAGATAGCTCTAGGGTCTCCATGAAAGGAATGCAACAACCCTATCAATTTATGATCCCTCATTATATTCTTAAACTCATGAAAGGAATGCCACTAGCCTATCGATTCATGGCACATTGACTCATGAAGAAAGGAATGCTACTAGCCTATCGATTCTAGAGTCTTCATTACATTAGATCATTTATGAAGAAAATGCCTAAAGCCTATCAATTCAAAGCCATCAAGTCAAGACACATTCACTATACAAGGAACTCTTCACATTCCAACATTATCAATCATAAGAGTCAAATAGAGAGATAGCCTTTCAATATCAACACAAATACTTTGAATACATGACCATCATTCCAACATTGAAATCACATGTAAATCCTTCACATTATACACTCAAACAACATCATCATGATAATATTTCAATTTATCCAACTATGTCTTCAAGGCCATGATCACAATATACAAAGCAATTAAGTCAAACTTGCCCTTTAAAGGCTATAATCATAACTCCTCAATTCACCAACAATTCTCCATAATTAAGCATAGACAATGATATAATAAAAAAATCTTAATCAATAGAAGCATATATCCACCATCATCCATTCATAATCATCAAAGTCATAATTTAGAATTGAGAGGAATCATAGCTTCAATGGAGTAAAATCATCAATTAAACATCAATATATTCACGATATGACCTTATTAAACCTTTAAAATCATTTAATGGAAGAACCCATGAGATTGAGTAAAACCCTTGAAATTTCATAAACTTTAAATCTTTGAAAGGTTAGTTGAAATTGACTCAAGGGTGAAGACTAACCCTAGATGAAGGATCACCATACCTTTTTACTAATAATTCCCACTAAAATTTGATGAAGAAAGCTTTGAATCCAAACCCTAGCTCCCACTTCTTCTTCTTCCTTAAGTTAGAGAGAGAAATATTTGGAAGGGGAACTTTTGTTTTGATTTGGGGAAATAATGAGTGAATGACTTGTTTTAAGACCTAAAACTATTTATATTAATGATATAAACCCTTAAAAATCAACCCCACTTAATAAACAATTAAAATAAAATTACTTATATGCTCCATTTTTGGGTAGCCCCATCAAGGACCACACCTACTTGTATGGGTCATGAGGGGCACCACGGGTCGTGGTGGTGCCCGTGGTCCTTGAGGCAGTATGCCTCCCATTTTTGCCAAGCCTTCCAGGGCCAAGGCATGACCACAGAAGCTTCAACTATTCGTGGTTCACACCACAAGTCGTGGTGAAGCTCGTGGTCATGGTGGCAGTATCTAGGCAAAGTTGCCTTGCCTCCCTTGAGCCTAAGTGAACTCCAAGTTCACTTTCACGGACCGTCTAGGGCACCACAACTCGTGGTGGTGCCCGTGACTTTGGGTCAGTAGCTCCGTCCAGAAGACAAAACTCTCCCCAAGCTAAGGAAACCCCATGATCCTTCCCATGTCCCGTGGTCAAAACCACGAGCCGCCAAGTGGCTCGTGAAGGGGTGCCTTGGCTTGGCACCAAACTTTAGCATACTTCCTTCAGAATCCTTGGGATTTTGGACCATAGACATCTCTTTGGTTGGCTAAGAAATTTACCTCTTCATTATACAAGGCTTCAAACTTGGACTCCTCAAGATTAACATACACAACACCCACGGTATTGACAATACGAGCACCAGCTCCCATTACATTTTTAGACAAAATGTCAAGTTGTATCATAATCTTGGCCATGTTTTGGTCTCTCTCTTGGTCCTTTTCCATTTGTTTCTTAGTCAACTTGAACGTAAGAGGGGAGACCTGATCTTCGCGGGTATACCATGCCCTGTTTATGGTATTTATGCCATCTAAAAGTTGAGCAACTACTATATAAGGTTGCTGCATCAAACCTACCAGAGAGAATTGGTCTGCAACACCCTTGTTTACCGAATCCAGACTCCGGTAGAAGTACTACTGCAGCACATTATCATGCAAGTCATGGGTTGGACATTAAAGCACCAATTTTTTTAACCGTAGCCAAGTTTCGAGCAAAGGCTTCCCTTCTAGACGCTTGAGGCTTTGAATGATGTAACGAAGAGTCGTCATCTTCGAAGGGGGGAAAATCGCACCTGAAATGCAGTGACCAACTCATCCCTTGAAGTGATTGATTCACGTGTCAATTCATCCAGCCACTTACATGCCTCCCCCATTAGAGAGAATGGGAATAACCTCAGTCGGACGGACTCTTGAGAGATGTTATTGAAGGAGAATGGTTCGCATACATCAACAAAATTTTGAAGAAGTTCATGAGGTTCTTCATATGCCAACCCACTGAAGAGTCCCTTCAACTGCAAGAGTTGCGTGTTCATGGTGTGGAACACTGCATTCCCTTCGGCTGGAGGCAATCGGATGGCACCAATACCTCCCATGAGATGAGGATCATTAGCATTGGGCTCTTGAACATCATTAAGATTTTCGATGTCATCTTGATGGCCCACCTAGCTACCATTACTGACATTTACGCTCATACTTCCTGTTTTCAATACAAACAACAAAACTAAACTAAAAATTAAGTAAGTAGAACTACAATTAACAAGAACAAAAATTCTACTTGACTAAAGATTCTCAACTAACACCACTCCCCGGCAGCGGCGCCATTATGATAAGTTCTTTTTATGACCTCGGTTATCAAGACACTACCTCCAGTACGAGTGTCCAATGGTCGCAAGTAGTAACCCAACCAAAGGTTGGGTCGAGTCCCAAGAGAGCGGTTCAGCAGTTGAGAATACAATAGCAAAGTAAGAATTCGGTTCTAATTAACCATAGTTGTGAACATTCACGAATAAATACAATTCAAATCAAATAAGGGGTAACACCAAAGTATCAATTATCAATTATCAATAGGGGGGTTTTGTAGCTAAAGAGTATAAACAGCAAAAACACAAAGAATACTAATCAAGGGAGATGAGATTCTGGAATGCGATAGGAATACGGGATAAAATAGACTATTGGGTACATGCTTTTAATAGAGAATTCGTAGATTATTTGTAACAAGGCTAGACTTTAGTGGGGGTAAAAATTCTCTCGAACAACTTACCCCATTTCAAATGGGTTTCTCTTGAACACTCACTTTTTGCATGAAGTACAGCCTCCGCCTTAGCCCACTCACTCTCTCAAGCTGAGTGTGTGGGAGAAGGACTAGAGTTCACTCTCTCAAGCTGAACCCATGTTGACCCAATACCACCGTCCATCAATTTAGTAGTCTTAGTTTTATGACCTCTCTCTCAAGCAAGCCGAAAACACTAATATGAAATCGTATTTGCAACTACAATCTCATTAAGTTAATACACAACTACTAAATGAAATAATATTTAAACTATGATTAAACTATCAACAAGTAAGACCCAACCACCAATTTACCTCATATTCACAAAATCACACCCCAAGAATTGGGGTTTTAGCTAGACACGTATAAGAGATAGAAATTTCTATCAATATGAGTTTGCATTCAAATGAGTATGAAGATTTAAGTCTTAAAACAAGCCAAGAGTGAAGAAACAGCAAGACCCAAGGCCAAATTCTTGGAGATGAAACCCTTTGAATCTTCAAGGTCTTCAAAATCCTCTTAAACTTAGAACTCTCTCAAAAACTGTAAAAATAAAATGTCTAATAATGAACTGATGCTAAGTTAGAAATTTAAACAAGTATTTATAGTGTTTGAATTTTGTGCTGCGAAAGATCATTCGGCTCAGTCAGTCGGGATCACCAATACACTCGGTGATACGCGTTTGGATCGATTTCATCACCGTCCTTCTTTAGCCTTCAGCCTCTTCACATTTTAGGTTGTTGGGTGATCTAGTACTGCTTCGCAGAACTACTCGGTGACACGCCGACTGCTCCATTTCATCGCCAACTTGATCTTGTCCTTCAAGGCTCAGCACACTGGAACAAAAGGCGATCTCCATTCCATTTGTTGACTCGCCAACTGGACTCGGAAATCTTTAGGCCTCCATTTATTCATTATTTTCAGCCTATTTGTTCCTTTTTGCTCGATAGTGTCCATGCTTTGTCTCTTTACTCAAATTTTTGAAACTTAATTTTTCATCAGTTATTGAGACAAAATGTGCATTTGAGACCACTAAACCTTTAAAAGATAGCCCCAAATGAGTCCAATTCGTGGACTCATCAGTGGGTAGTGCCTTGGCCTTTCGCCTTGGCCCTTGCCCAATTTTCTTGGCACTTGCCCTTCTCCCTTGACGTTAACCCTCACGTATAGGCCTAGTTGGCCTACTAACCTGTGTGCTATTAAAATATCACTAGGTTGCCTCAGTGATTTTCACACATTGAAGGTGACCTCATATTCATTTACTCGGAACTTCAACTCCCCACTTTCAACATCCACAAAAGATCTTTAGGCTGCAAAAAATGGCCTGCCCAAAATAATAGGAACCTCAACATCAATCTCACAATCAAGAATAAAAAAATCTGCCGAAAAATGAATTGATCCATCATTACCAAGATATCATAGAGTTTTCCAACGTGGTGCTTGATCGAATGGTCTGCCATAACTGTCACGACCCAGGGTACCCCCTAGATGTAACATGCCGTATAGAACCCTGAAGGACTCCATACAATCTGCTTAGTCTTCATAACATAAGCAATCGAAGAATAAGATTAAAAACACATTTCAATATAAAAAAATTCATAAAAGAAAAATGGAAGTATTGACACTAAGTCTCAACATAGCCATTTATTACAATACTTGAATGAAAAAGGGCCTAGCCCATACAATATGTCCACAAAAAGAAAATACATAAACGAAACTACAACATGATAAAAAGTTGTCCTCGAACCATGAGGACTCACCAACAAGCTCGGAAGATACTCAAGTCCAAGCTCTAGCCACTAGAATGATCACCTCGAGAACCGGACCCTACACTTGGAAAAAATGTAGGAAAAGTAGGTGTTAGTACAAAAAAACACTAAGAATGATAGCCATGCATAAAAACATTGTAAACATGCTAAAAGGGACATTTCATTTGAAAGTATGCAATTTATCAATTTAAACATGATTTAAGAGTTTAGAGAGCATAAGACACAAAAGATAGCCAACATAGTCATCATCTTAAAAGTTGTTGAAAACTCATATACAAAGCTTATTAAGTAACAGAGTTCATAATTCATATTATTGTTCTTTTTGTGGAAATAAGCCTTAACCAACATGAGACCATCTAAGTTATAAATGATTCCCCGGTGTTACCCACACCAAAAAGGGGTATCCTACTTTACTAAGGTAGAACCATACTTTTAGCTTAGATGGATCCACTAGATAAATAACCTTTTGGGGAACATAGTTTATGGGATAAGGAGATTGCTACTAGAAACCGGACTCAACGTGCGTAAAAGGTCTCCATCTCATGAGATATACTTTGAGAACCCGAACTCAACTAATGTAAAAGGATCTCATTTGGAAGCCGGACTCAACTAGTGTAAAAGCTTCCATCTCATATTCAATATCCACTCGGTGCTAAGCATTAATTCCCACGGAGTACATATTAAGTCTTGAATTAATTCATATTCATCGAAGAATATCTTGACACTCAATCCATGTTTAATTCATAATTTAGCTCTTAGATCATGCGTGAGAATAACCTTCCACCGTCCATGTCTACATACAAGTCTTAGATTCAATTAGGTGAGAAAACCTTTCAACCTTAGAAGCTTCATTATGTGATAAAACCATTCACATCATATCATATTCATGCATAGGTGTGTATATGAGAATATCCTTTCAACTATACAACAACTACATCATAATCATAAACACTTCACTCTTGAAGTGTTCTTTGAGCATATACATAGATTTCATAAACACATGCATAATTCTCATACTTTGATTTCATAAACACATGAATAATTCTCATACTTTTCCCTTTCAAGGTTCAAAGCTCACTTTTAATCAACACTTCTAGAATTCAAATATTAGACATGGATATCATCATAATTCAAGTAACCCAATCACTACATGTATAATTTTATAACATTCTTCTTTCTTCAACAAAGACCCACATCACAAGATTACAATTGAGAAATATGGGGATTTCATGGGTTCTTTGGGACTCCTCATAAAAACCATAGGAAATCATCAATTCATTCTTAATATAACATAGTTCAATCATTAGAATCGATTTTGAAAGGAACTCATGACTTTGGTATCAAACCCTAACATTTGGCGATTTCTATCTTTGAAATTGGGATTTTGAAGGGACTCCATGGATGAAAGATACCATACCTTAACAATAAAGAACAATGAATTTGATGTGAAGAACCTTGATTCTTCAACCCTAGCTCCAACTTCCTTCTTCTCTTTCTTCTTCTTCAAGTTCTAGAGAGAATATTTGAGAGGCAGAATTTGGGGATTCCTCTGAGGTTTTGGAAATAATATCTTGAAAATTAAAGTTTAAGGGTTAAAATAGCTTATATAGGTGTACAAAGTCTAGAAAAAATGACCTCACCTAATACCCACTTCAAAAGGAATTTCCCAAAATTCCCTTAATTGGGCAGTCTAGTGCCAGGCACCACGAGCCGTTGTCCTCACCATTGGTAATGGTCCTGCCCGTGGTCCTTGGTCCAGTGGCTAGGCCACCAAATCTTGGCCTCCAAAAGTTCAAGGCATTACCACGAGCATTCCCATGGGTCATGAAGTGGTTCTTGGTGATGATCCAACTTTAGGCTACCCTTAGGGAGCTACTGCCTAAGCACCACGGACCACATCAGGGGACGTGGTCCTCACCACTGGTCGTGGTGAAGATGGGCAGTGCCTTGGCAAGTTTGGGGCAGCCTTGGCCCTTGCCCCTTTGCCTTATCTCTCACCCTAATGCCTTGACTCTTGTTGCCCTCATACTTAGCCGTAGTTGGCCTACTAGACTACGGGGTGTTACAATATTTACCCCTTGGGAACATTCGTTCTGGAATATCTATCTAGACACCTTACAGAAGTTAAAACTCAAGACTAGCAGCCCATCATGCATGCATCATCAAAATAATGCACAATTCAAAGGAGGAAACATCAACTTCAACTCAAATATAGTCAATGCATCACAAGGAAATAGGAACTACATCTAACAACCCATTATGCATGAAATCTCAATATTTCGCATGTTCATAGGAGGAATTACCATCTACTTACTAAAAGCATGTTCAACACAATCTCATGGAGCCTTTATGCAAATTACTCTCAAAAAGCATAAATAAAGCATGTTCAATAAATCTTATCAAGAAGCATATAGGTAACTTTTAGTCAGTGCACAACAACATGAGGAATATAAATCACAAAAAAAAAACTCATTTTCTTGCTAGACATAAATTTCTTAAGAACATGCATAACATAGGGAAATGATGAGTCGATCATTTGGACTCATTTAGGGCTTTATTTTAATAATTTAGTATCCTCAAATGCATATTTTGTCTCAATAACTGATCTAAATCCTTGAATTTCAGGTATTTGGACTTAGGGACAAAGCATAGACACAAACGAGATAAAAGGAACAAGGCAGCTGAAAGAACGAATAAATGAAGGCGTGAAGATCGCCTAATCCATTAGGCGAGTCACTGAATGGCCTTGGTCTCACCTAATGTTCCTATATGCCAAGCCCTGAAGGAGAAAATCAAGTCGGCGATAGAAAGGAGCAGTCGGCGAGTCTCTGAATATTTTTGCGACGTAGTGTCTTATCGTCCAAAGTTACAGAACTTCAAGGATGCTGATGGCAAAAGGAAAAATGACGATATAAATGACCAAAGGGCGGACTGCCGAATGGATCAGCAATCCCGATTTAATGCGCTGAGTGGTCTTTCCCAAGACACTTTTTGACAACTATAAATACTTGTTTGAATTTTTATTCTACTATCGAACATCAAATTTTTATCTGAGACTTAGAGAATTTCATTATTACTCAATTTTAGACTTAGAACTTTTTGGGAGACGTTTTCTCTTAGCTTTGATGATTTGAAGGTTTCCAACTCCAATCAATTGGCAGTGGGCATTGAAGATTATTCATCTTAGACATTTGTAAAGACTATATTCATCATACCCAGTTGATGGAAATAGAATTTGGTGTCGATTTTTACCTTTTTACTATGTCTAGCTGATATACCGTGAGTTTACGGTATTTCTAATACATTTCACTTACAAGTTGTGTGTGTCTAGGGCCTTTTTATATTGGTTTTTATGTGTTTTTATCATGTTTTGTAGGAAAGATGTTCAGGCGCGGAAGTATAGAGACAGCTGAAAGAAATGCAGAAAAAGGGCATTCACGGAGGTGATCTACGGATCGTAGGTCCATTTACGGTCCGTAGGTGATGACCATAGATCAGCAGGCAAGGTATGGAGGACAAATCAGGAAAATCTGACCAAGTGTGGAACCAAGTGTAGATTGATCTACGGACCGTACTGTTGATCCGTAGATTGATACTGCGAGGGTTCCAGTACCTGATTTTTGAAGATTCTAAGTGTGGAGCTACGGAGGGGATTAACGGACCGTAGATTGATCTACGGTTCGTACTGCTAGTCCGTCGTTAGCTTCAGAGAAGCTGATTTTTGGAAGCTGAAAGATTTTCTAAGTCCTAGCTGATGGAAGGGACTTACGGACCGTAGATCCATCGACGGTCCGTAAGTCAGTCTCGTGGAATGACGATGCGTACCTGAACAAACTTTCTTTAATTTGTTTCCCTTTTAATTTAGGATTTGTTTTCTATAAATAGGGCATGTAAACCTCGTTTTTGGGGATTAGACATTATTATTCTAGTTTTACTTTGTGACTTGGGAGATTAATTGGAAAACCTAACAATTATTGATTTCCTAAGTTCGTTTTGAAGATTTTGGCTTTGCAATTCAAGTTGAATTTCTGGGTTTATTATTCTCGTTACGTAAGTTCATGATTTCTTCATCTAATATTATGAATTGTGTTCTTGCTATTATGGGTAACTAAACTTCACAACTAGGGTTGTGGGATCCATGAGCGATTAACAAAGTATGAATAGTAAATAAGTAATTCTTGAATAGTGTTTTGCATGCATTGATAATTCTTTCGTTTAAAAGTCTTTTTAAC
>JAJOON010031023.1:0-26310 GCA_029582645.1 Solanum megistacrolobum | reverse complement strand
CTTAAGCCCTTAAACAACACTCCAAACTTCAACGACAAGACCCTTACAACTTACTAGTTCAAACGACTAGTTTCCGGACGTCACTGTCATTTCTCATCATTTCATCAAGTTCTCAACTCCAAACTCACATGTGAGGCTCTAGTTTCACTAGTTCGTTTTTTTTTGGGTCGTTACAATAATAACCAGATGAGAGAGAACCGATATGTATTGGTAAACAAATAAATTGAGATGAGTTTGGTTAAATGATTGACTCATACATCTCAATTGCAAAATGTAGCTTTATTCTTCTCAATTTAAATGAACTCAGATTTTGTACATGACATGCACCTAACTCACATATTATAAATTACACCGATTTTGTTACTACTTACTAGGTCAAACCAGACATCTAAATATAATATTATTTAAATACGATAAGGCTCCAAATCCCATCGTACTAAGCAAAAATTCTGACTTCTCAATATGTTTTCCAATTCTAACTCCAATCCTTTTCCCCTTTTTCGACTTCAACCAAATATAATTCTACGCCTATTAAAAGTGAATGTTACCAGAATTCAAAATATTGAAAAAAAAACTACAAAAAAGTAGACAAAGGAAGAGAAATTAAATTATATTAAAAGTAATACTTTTATTACAAAATTAATATTTAAAGATGATCAATTATATGTGAGCTAGTTCATATAACTGATGTTAAACCTGAATAAAGGTTCAACTTGTCGAGGCCTACTTAAAGAGAAATTTATCAAATTTCAAAATCATAAAAAATCTCAAAATGATATAAAACATCAAAAAATTACAAAACTAAATAGAGAAGGAGAAATAAAATCATAATAAAGATAATAAGAAAAGGTTTTTTGTTTTAGTTCGACCTGTCGTCACATATAAAATAACGGACGGTATAAATTTAGGAACCTTTTTTCCACTAACAGATTAATTAAAAAATGGTTAATCACATTGATTACGTTATCAATATTAAATTCGAATAACGAAAAAAGATTGTTGAGGATCAATTAAAAATAATATGCCCATCTCATAAAAGTAGAGTTAATGATATTCACATCTTACCTTTTAACGAATCAACTTGTGTAATTACAATATATTTATAACTCATTTGGTTTTGAAATAAGTTATTTAAGTTATTTATTTTCAAATAGTTATTCCATTCTTAATATGAGACAAAAATAACTAATCTCGAAACAAGTTATTTTTGCAACTTTACCTTAACAAAACATAAAATAAATTCGTTCTAAAAATAAACCCAAATTAATTATTCTTTATCCCTCGAACCAAAAAGTCCTTATTATTGCGATGTAATTAAGGAGAAAAATAAAAGAAATTAGATTTCTTTTTTCCAAAAAAGGAAAAAAATTTAGAAAAACAAACCAAAATTACTTCTTATTAGATATATATCTCCTCTTCGCCGCGGATTCTTTTATTCACAGTAGAGAGAGAAAGAGGAGAGAGAAAGAGCCATAACCGAGCCGTCACTGTGTGAACTCTGTGTGTTTTTTCTTCCTTCACAGCAAAAAAAATCAACTGAAATAGATCTGAAAATCGAAAATATTTAGTGGGTTTCTCTTATTTTTTCGATTTTTACAACTTTTTTTCCCGATGACTAGCAGAGGAGGAGGAAAAAACAGTAACAATGGTGGAGGAATTGGAGTACAATCAATTCCACCAGGTTCAAGAAAGATGGTACAAAGTTTAAAGGAAATAGTTAATTGTCCTGAAGCTGAGATCTATGCTATGCTTAAAGAGTGTAACATGGACCCTAACGAAGCTGTTAATAGACTTCTTACTCAAGGTGAATTTCAAAACTGTAAACTCTTTTTAGCTTAAACTCTTATCTGTTTGGGTTCTTTTTTGTGAATTGATTTCTGGGTCTTGGGGATTTTGTGGTATGAAAAATCAAAAATTCAATTTTTCTGGTTTTAGAGTTTAGAGTAGCTTAATGAAACTGTTAATTAGCTTCTTACTTGAGGTAACCCCTTTGAATTTGAGCTCTTTTTTTGTTAATTAATTTTTGGGTTTTGGGGATTTTTTGGTGTGGAAAGTACAAATTTTCTGTTTTTAGAGTGTACAAGTGGCTTAATGAAACTGTCAATTAGCTTCTTACTTGAGGTTTCTTTGAGTTTAAGCTATAAAACCTTGAGACTGAGCTCTTTTTTCGTATTGGATTTCTGGGTTTTGAGGATTCTTTGGTTCTTTAGTGTTGTGGTTCTTACTCAAGGTGCCTTTAAGCTATAAGCCTTTAAAGCTCAACACTTTTTTGACAATTTTTCGTATTTAGTTTCTGGTTGTTGAGGATTTTATTGTTCCTGTAGTTTTGTGTGCATGAAAAATATAAATTTTCTGTTTTTAGAGTTTAGAGTACACTAATGAAGCTGTCAATTGGTACTTGAGGTTCCTTTGAGTTTAAACAATAAAACCTTGAAAATGAGCTCTTTTATTGTAATTTGATTTCTGGGTTTTGAGGATTTTTTGGTTCTTTAGTGTTGTGGTTCTTACTCAAGGTGCCTTTTTAATCTATAAGCCTTTAAAGCTCAACACTTTTTTGGTAAATTTTTGTAATTAATTTCTGGGTATTGAGGATTTTATTGTTCCTGTAGTTTTCTGTGCATGAAAAATATAAATTTTCTGTTTTTAGAGTTTAGAGTATACTAATGAACCTGTCAATTGGCTTCTTACTTGAGGTTTCTTTGAGTTTAAGCTATAACACTTGAAACTGAGCTCTTTTATCGTATTTGATTTCTGGGTTTTGAGGATTTTTGGTTCTTTAGTGCTAAGTTGCTCGGACTCTTCTTCACTTTTGGTGACACACCCGTGTTGACATGAAGTGGGTGTGGGTGTAGGAACCGTACCCGATCTGGTCAACCAGTTTTGGACAGATTCAATGATTTCTGTGTGCAAAACAAAAACTAAGGTGAAATTGAAGAAAATGAAATACCTTGTATATATAAATTTTTATTGTCACTCTCTTTCCTTTTATCTCCTTTCCATGATTCTCCTTTTGATCAAGATTTTCTCCTAAAGTTTTCCAAATAATATCTCATAACTTGGGTTTTATAACTCTATTTTTAGTTAATTGAGTTATTTTTAGCCAAACCCCCATACCCGTATCCATACATGGATCCGTATCCCCGAATCTAAAAATTTAGATCATAGAGGATCTGATCTCTAGATCCGCACCCATATCAAACACCTGCACCCGAGTCCGAGCAACTTAGCTTTGGTGTTGTGGTTCTTACTCAAGGTGCCTTTTTAAGCTATAAGCCTTTAAATCTCAACACTTTTTTGGTAAATTTTTGTAATTGATTTCTGGGTATTGAGGATTTATTGTTCCTGTAGTTTTCTTTGCATGAAAAATATAAATTTTCCGTTTTTAGAGTTTAGAGTACACTAATAAAGCTGTCAATTGGCTTCTTACTTGAGGTTTCTTTGAGTTTATTTAAGCTATAAAACCTAGAAACTGAGCTCTTTTTCTTAATTGATTTCTGGGTTTTGGGGATTTTTTGGTTCTTTAGTGTTGTGTGCATGCTATTTTTCAGTTTTCAGATTATGTACCGTCAATTAGATTTTTACTCAAGTTGCTTTTAAGCTATAAACGCTTAAAGCTCAACATATTTTTGGTAATTTTGTAATTGATTTCTGGGTATTAGGGATTTTTTTGTTCCTATAGTTTTGTGTGCATGAAAAATATAAAATTTCTATTTTTAGAGTTTAGAGTACCCTAATGAAGCCGTCTATTGGCTTCTTACTTGAGGTTCCATTGAGATTAAACCATAAACCCTTAAAGCTGAACTCTTTTTTGGTAAATTTTCATAATTAATTTATGGTATTGAGGATTTTTTGGTTTTTTAATGTTGCGTGCATGCTATTTTTCAGTTTTCAGATTATATACTGTCAATTGGCTTCTTACTCAAAGTCCATTTGAGCTATACAACCTTGAAACTGAACTCTTTTTTTGGTTCCTTTTCATAGTTAATTTCTGGGTATTAGGTATTTTCATTATTTTTTACCTCCTTCTAATTTGAAGTTTGTTAATTGACTAGATCCTTTTCATGAGGTGAAGAGCAAGCGAGAAAAGAGAAAAGAGGTTCGTAATCATTACTACAACATAAATTCCAGAACCAATTTATTTCTGGACTTTTTGAGCTTTATATCTATATAGATGCTTTCTATATTCTTGATGCTCCAAGTTTTATTTTATTTGATTACATTGGTACAATCCCGAGGGCCCTGCATTACACACTCCACTTGATATGTAACTATGTTTCTTCAAAGCTTAGCTTGCTTATAACTGAGTCACACCCTTCGGGGTGGCCCAGTGGTTTGGGCTTGGGACTTCCATGTTGGAGGTCTCAAGTTCGAAACCCCTTGCCAGCGAAAGCAAGGGGTTTGCCTTCTGGGTTGAGCTCGTCGCACCGGGCTTGCCTAGTGTGGGTTACCTCTCCTATGTGGTTTGCGAGCTATTGCATAGGAGCGGGGGTTTTACCCTGTGCGCACCCAAAGGGTAGCGGCTGCGGGTTTCCCTTGTCATAAAAAAAAAACAAAAACTGAGTCACTGACCTTAAAAAGGTGCTTTAAGTCAAATTGCTTTTAAATATTTATATATTTACTTCTGTTCATCTTTGGTTCAGATTAAGGATCCAACTGAATCTAGGTCCTGGATCACGAGTAGCACTCCGAGCCGTGGCAGTAGGGCTGGTGGGGAACGATATGTTGGGCGTGGTGGATCAGGTATATGCATTTTAATGCACAATTTCTGAAAGAGAGATTAGGTTTGAGTTGTGTAAGTCATGTTATCTGATACTGGAATGTTTTGATTTCTAACCAACTCTGACAGAGTCTACCAAGCCCGCTCCTGCTTACAGGAAGGAGAGTGGATCACAAACAAACAACTTCTCTTCTACCCCTCTAATTGCAGGAAGCAACACAGATAGGAGACCAACTGCCATCAGGTTAGTACTGTTGTCTTGTTAGAAGGTTTTGGTTCTTTCACTAGACAATCAGTTGCTTTCAGATTCTGTTGGTGGTTACAGTGTAATAATCCTTCGAACCCTACTGTATGGTTCATTAAGTTTGTCAATGTCTCTATTCCACTAGAGAGAAGTTCTTATCATACTCGAGCCGTAATTGAAAAATCAAATTTAGCTAGCAGTAACCATCTGTGATTGCCGAATCAAATTACTAAGTTGAATATACTCATCAACAACAACAAAAAAAAACAGGCATGTTAAATTATTCAGGGATTGCGTGTATTCAGGAATTGCAAGTCTTCATATGTGGAGATGTTTGACTTATTTTTAAATTTTCTTTTTTATTCTTGAATGGTGTTGCAGTTATGCTACTGGAAATGACAGTAAAAGATTGGCACCAGCTGCAGTTGATGGTCATTCAGCTGCTTCACAGCCCTCTTCTGGATATCAACCTACTTGGGGCGGGGTGCCAGGCCAAGTATCAATGGCTGATATTGTGAAGATGGGTAGGCCACAGAGTAAAGTGCCTAGTGTACCCAATATATCTGACCGTACTGTTGGTGTCAACCAAAACCATGAACAGGCACCACCTCCTTATGGCGCATCACATAGTAATATGCAGTTTTCTGATGATCATTCGACGGTTCCTGAGGTACATCAGGAACCAAGGGATTATTCATCTCAGAATCTTTCTGCAAATGATGAATGGCCTTCAATTGAGCAGCCATCAGCTGCTATCCAACCTGCTGTCTCGGAGCCTCCCACTAATTCTGTGCTTCATCCTGATCCGTCTAACATGTCTTTTGACAGAGTTGATCATCAAACTCAGATGGATGAGTCTCAAGAGGCAGATGAAAGTGCTAATGAAGATCTTGATAGTTCTCTTTCCAGTAGAAAGTTGCAGGAGGATAATGCTGATGGTACTTCTCTGTATGACAATGACCCCTACAGATATCAGCACCAGAATCACACTTTTGACCATCCACAAGGTGAATATATGTGGAAGTCTTGGTTTGGCATGCAATATGCATATCATTGGATATATTTATCTTTGTTTTAGTTTAACAAAGGTGGTATTGGTTGGCGTTTTAGGATTGAGGCTCTGGAATTGATTTGGCGCATCTTTAGTTTCTCTTAACTCAATCCTCTCTGTTGTATCTCCCTCTACCTTATTATTTTATTATGGCATGTTAGGAGTAGATCTTGACTTTTTTGTTTTAAGAATGCAGTTGTGTGACATCCTGGGATCATCAGATCTATTTTATGGCTGATTCTCCCTCTATCTGATCTTATCATTAGATGTCAGCCTTTTAATTTGCAGAAATTGAAGATGGATTAAGTAGAAAGCGATGAAATGTTAAATCTTAACTGTGTGCCAATCTTAGTGTACTAGCATCTGTATCTCATCCTTACTTCGTGTTAGTCGGTTCGTATGTCTACTTCCGTTGGATATTTAGCATATCAGAAACCTAAATGTTTTGGATTACTGGTTTCCTTCTAAACTTCTTCGACTTTTGTTTGTTTCGACACAATGTTCCTGCCAAATTGCTTTTATGAGGATCTTCCTGAGTAGATGTGGCTCCTGTCTCCTCTAAACACACATTTGCAGTCTCCCGCCTCCCTTCTTCTCTTTAGTGCTTCCTTTTTCTCTCTTCAATATAAAAAAAATTCCATCTTCCAACCTACATATCCCAATTCCCAGCATAGCTACAACTTTATGGGGTGTTTGGCATGCATGGCTGAGCTGCTTAGGATGCATTTCCTCCTGCATCTTTGTTTAGTTCTTAAAGAAAAAGACGCAGGATCTGAAGGAATGAATATTTGAACTTGAGAGTACCTGTGTCTACTTAGATTTATCAAGAAAAGTAGCAATCTCTAGTAAGCTGTTGCAACTAGCACTTTTTAAGTAAACATTTATTCCTTGGTTCAACTGTAGTTTTGCTTTTCAAAATCTTAAAGTACTACCCTCTCGTTTATATAAGAATGTTATTTTATCTCGTGGCAGTTGAAGATGTTAATGTCTCAGTTTCATCAGTTGCCGCGAACTTGCAACAACTAAATGTAAAGGATGCAGCGGGTTTGCCATCTGATGGGGATAGTCCATCTGTTGTGATTCCTGACCATCTTCAAGTTCAAACAGCTGACTGCTCACACCTAAGTTTTGGTAGCTTTGGTGGTGTGTCCTTTTCTGGATCACTGGCCTCCGCCCCCATGAAAACTAGCTTGGAAGATGCATCCAGAGATGCAGATAGTTCTTCAGTTGGGCACTTGGGCACCAGGTTTACCTTCTTTTAAGTTGATTATTTCCTTAGTTTGCTGAGTTGCTAAATTAATTATTTGCATATATTGCAGAAGTTGTATGTTTATGATATGCTAATTGAGAACTCTAGTCTACTCTTTCTCTACGTGGACAATGATGTTAAAAAGTTCTTCAATCATTTATTTTGTCATATAGGTTTTGTCTTCTTTATCGGTTCCTTGTACATTTTTCTCATTTTATAAATAAATGACATCAATCGAGTATCCTTGCATCAATCTTGTCTTGTTTTTCTAATTGGGTTTTCAAGAATTGTTCCATATTTTGGTCAACCAAAATATTAGCTTGCAACTCTTTTCCATTAATGAGATCTTTGTTTGGTGCACTAAAATGATGCTGATGTAGTATACAATGCTCTCTTTGTCATTATGTAAAACTTGTATGTCAATAATTTTTTTTGAAGGAGAGGTCTTCTATGCAAAGCATTGGGGAAATGCTAGTCTTTAATTGTAAACTTGCATATTTTACAGGGCCGCTGAATACTATGGTGATGATACTCTCAGAAATGAGGCTGATAGTAATTTATTCCACAGAAATAATGCAAATCCTGGAAATTATGAACTGCCAGCAGCTTCACAACCAGAATCTCTGAAAGCAGAAACTAGTGATGGGCATTACTCATATCCGTCCTCTGCTGCTGGCTATTCATACGAAAGTGCTCAACAATTGAATGCAGCGTTTAGTCAGCCACAGACGAGTTCTCATATGCAAAATCTTGCTTCTTTCTCAAATGAGACGGTAAGAATTTTTTTCTGCCTTTTGTTCAGGATATCAAATGATTTCATGTACTCTCCTTGGGATGCACTTCCTGTTAGTTTTGACCAAATGTTAAAACTTCGATAAAATTATGTTTTCCCAAGTTTGAAGATGACTTCAGTGTAAGTGTATATGCATGAGACAAGGAAATGCTGCAGCAGGAGTTGCAGAGCTGGTAATTGCTATACTGTTATGGGTTGTTTGGTATAGGGGATGGGATGGCAAAGTTATCCCACCATATATATGGGATAACTTATCCCATCATTATAGTACCAATGGGGGATAAATAATCCCGGGACTAACCAATACCCCTAACCAAACATAGTATAAAATAATCCTGCATTTTATCCCGGAATTATTACTCCTTTTCTCTCATACCAAATGACCCCTTAATTTTTGAGTTATATGAGTGGTGTCGAGACACGGGATGGCTGCAGTGCGAGTTGCAGAGTTTGTAGTTGCTATTTTGTATATTTGAGTGATGAGTGGCATTTAATATGGAGCTTAGTTGGCTTTGTATTCTGCCACTATCTGATTGTGTAGGCTTTCTTTTCCAGTGGAGGGATGGATATACAAGGAAAGGTTTGGCATGGTTCTAGGGACCTCTTTTGGTTAGGTGTTCAATTGTGCTTGAGAGCTCTGTTATATATTCCACATTAGAAGAAAAAACAGAACTTTTGAAAGTCATAGGCAATACTTCTCTTTTACTCGGGTTTAGACCATTTCATTTTATATATATATATATATCATAGTAATGCATTTAGGTCTTTTGCACATTAAAAGAAAAAGAAAAAATTTCACTAGTCACTGGCTTACTTCTTTTGAACTTTAGCTTTCGAGGAAAAGAGTCCTTTAGTCCTTGCAAGTCTTCTTTACTGCATAGACGCTCTCATTTCTTTGGTTCCTTTGCTAATGGGGAAACAGCTTATAATAGCAGTGCTTAATTCTGTTTAATCTCTATTTAAAGTGCTCAACACAATATGCTGGTTGCGAGCTTGTAACTAATAAGATATGTGTGTATTGTGTAGCCACTCGACATGGCATGTTTTGCTATTTTCACAAATTGGCTAGTCTTTTAATAATAAAGAGAACTTTTGAATAGGTTGTGAAACAAATAAGAGGTTCCTTATGTTGGTGTGTAGGCTACTTGAAATAGCTTATGGAAATTTTCCTAATTACTGGATTCCTTATTATAACATGGTATTTCTCATATATTTGAAACATATCCAGTTTTCCATTTTAAAAAAACATTTCATGTTATAGCCTAGAAACATTCTAACATATAATAGCATTAATTCACTTGACCCAATTTTATTATGAGTCCAGCGTAGCTAAACTATTTGCGAACTTTGTATAGAAGAGTAAGTGCCTGCTTGTGCTCTATCTTGAATAATATCTTATCCAATAATAAACTTCCAAGTAGCTAAACATATGTAATGCCCCAACAACAAAGAAGCATGGAAAAAAGGGCAGCCCGGTGTTCAAAACATCACACGTTGGAAGGGACGCTACTCAATGCGTGTGATGTAGACAACCTACCCTAATGCAAGCATTAGTAGTTGCTTCCACTTCTCAAACCCGTGACCTATAGGTCACACGGAGACAGGTTCAATAAAGAAGCATGTCACTTGTCAATTTTTAAAAAAAAACTACAGAGGCATGCCAACCTGATCCGAGTTACCATTATTTGCTAGAGCATAATATCCATGTTTTACCTAATTTTCTCTCTTGCTATTTTTTGTTTGAGTAGGTCTACACAAATTCTTTGCAGAGTGAAATGTTGGCTGCTAACGTTCATCCTGGTCGAGAGTCTGAGCTTTCATATTCTCCTTTCTCAACAACACAAGCAATGCCCACAAAATATGGCAACTCAATTTCATCAATCAGTGGTTCAGCAATTTCTATGCCTGAGGTAATGTTTCTGCTGGAATCTAATCAATATTGCACATATCTTTCTATCCTAGCTTCAGCTGTAGTGTTGGTACCTTTACCCGCAGACATATTGACCTTAACTAGGACTATTTTATATTGAATGAGGGAAAAAATTGACCATTTTGATTTTAGTTGAAATGTACAAGTGATTATGCTCGTTGATTTCCAGGCAGATGAGATGAGTTTGAACAGTAAGGGTCTAGCTAAAAGCTGGTTGTATTGTTTTTTCCCTGATGAAGTAAATTGTTCATAAACGAGAAGATGATTACTATGTAACACTTTGGAGTAAAGTTATGAATCTTGAGGCTTTTCACATTAGAGTCATGCTATATTTTGTTTGGAGCCAAGGATATCCTTCTAGTATAGGTATCTTGCGGTGTTTTCCCCCCTGATTTTTTCAATCAACTAAAATGTATCAACAAAAGGAGGGAATATTTATACCATTTGGGGTGGCCCAGTGGTTTGAGCTTGGGACTTCCATGTTGGAGGTCTGAAGTTTGAAACCCCTTGCCAGCGAAAGCAAGGGGTTTGTCTTTTGGGTTGAGCTCGTCGCACCAGGCTTGCCTAGTGCGGGTTACCTCTCCTATGTGATTTGCGAATTATTGCATAGGAGCGGGGGTTTTACCCTGTGCGCGTAGCGGCTGCGGGTTTCCCTTGTCATAAAAAAAAAGAAAAAGGAGGGAATATTTATGAAGTTATAAAATTAACTTTAATAAAATAAATGAAATGATGAAATAAATTGTTGGAATTTGTTATCTCTTAAAGTCCCAACATACATTGTGTATTTTGAAATTCCCCTCTAGTGCATGTCAATATTCATTCTTGAACAAAATCATATCTGCAACAAGCACCCTCTTTCCGACTTTCCCTGAAAGAGTTATTGGTCATGGCTTTTCTTGGAGTATTTTGAATGCTAAATTCGTGGCAATCAAGTATAACTGGTGGAAGGAGGGAAGAGAGAAGCGCAGTGTTATTTAGTTAAACAAGGCTGGAGTTGGTTTTTAACATTCTCGTAAGTATCAAGTCAGGTACTCAGAAGTACACTTTTGTTTTCTGAATGAAGCTTTTCGTTTGGATTGTTCTGATCGTCCCAAAAGCAAATAAAGTTATAGGTTTAAGTGGTTAAAAGGTTCAACATTTTATACAAATAATGATCACAGTTTACACATATCTTAAATGTGGTTCCTCTTAGTGACGTGTTGCTTTAGTTTGATCGGTGATTCATATTCTGGCCAGTGTGCTGTCTATCACAACTCTATGTAATATGAATTGGTGACTTGAGACGGGGAAAGCATTATACATCCTATTTTCCCCCTTTCAAAGTTGGTGCAATAATTTTTCTCCCTTCTCTTGTTTTTATGGTGTAATGGTTGACTGTGTCCTCTTCTATCTTTTGTGTAATGCACTCAAGTGCTCATTATTTCGTTGTTGTTATTGCCCCCCATATCTGTATCTCCCCCTTTTCAAACTGTTTGGAATGTCTTATTTAAGCCGAGGGTCTATCGGAAACAACCTCTCTATCTCTACTAGTTCTACAAGATAGGGGTAAGGTCTGCGTACACTCTATCTTCCCCAAACCCCACTTGTGGGATTACACTAGGTATGTCGTTGTTGTAATAGTTGACAGTGTTAGTGTTTCCTGCAGGCTATGAAGACGGTTGACTTTTCATCAGCACAGCCTACTCAGCAGATGCTTTCTGGAAATAGTGTCGCCACAGGACCTGGCGTACCACAACATCTAACTGTACACCAATATTCTCAACAAGCTGTTCCTATTGCACCATTTGGCAACATGATTAGTTATCCCTTTGTGCATCAGAACTATTCATATATGCCATCTGCATTCCAACAAGCATATCCTGGTAATAGCAGTTACCATCAGTCGCTTGCAGCAATGCTCCCCCAATATAAGAATACCGTTTCTGCCAGCAGCTTGCCTCAGTCTGCCGCTATTCCTTCTGGATATGGTGCTTTTGGAAATACAACAAATATCCCCGGGAACTTCCCAATCAACCCCCCTGCTGCTCCATCTGGTACTAACTTAAGTTACGATGATGTATTAAGTGCTCAGTTCAAAGATACCAATCATTTGATGTCTCTTCAGCAGGTAACCTGTTCTTTTTGTGAGCACAAGTATTCCTACTGAACTCTTTCTCTCCAAGAAATTGCTTGTCATGACTCTATCATAATGTGAAATGACCATGTTAATAGCTACTGTCAGGGCCTCAGGGGTAGCAAAATCAGCCCATGTGAACATGATCCCCTCAACCCGTTCTCCATTTATTAGTTCAGCCCATTTTAGTTCCACCCGTTTCAGCCAATCTACAAATTGGGCTGATAAGTAGCCCAAACTGATCGATAGAAACTGTGTCAAAATATTTTCAAAAATACATTTTTTTGTTGGTTATGTTGTATAAAACCATTCACTTTTAATTCCATTTCAGCGCAAGTAATATTTGGGCGGGTCATGATCCACTTTTTAGCCTATTCACCCTATTTGACGCCTCTAGCTTCTGTTTTTGTTTGGTCAATTGCATTTATCAATCTCCACCTTGGTAGTTGGCGCAGCACATCAGAAATGCTCTGTAATTTCAATTTGTCATTGACTTTATCTGGCATGCCCTTTGCTTTATTTGACACTCCTGTTTCCGTCCTCTTTCAGAATGAGAACTCAGCTTTGTGGCTTCATGGACCTGGTTCAAGAACAATGTCAGCTGTTCCCGCCAACACGTATTATGGCTTTCAGGGACAGAATCAGCAAACAGGCGGATTTAGGCAAGGCCAACAGCCATCACAGAGCTATGGATCTTTGGGGGGATACCCTCATTTCTACAATTCTCAGGCTGGTATCTCGTTGGACCAACAACAGCAACAAAACCTTCGAGATGGATCATTGTCTGGTTCACAAGGCCAGCCAAAGCAGTCTCAACAACAGTTATGGCAAAACGGCTACTAAATCTTACTACCTCCCTTGTTTTTCTTTTCTTTTCTTTTTTTGGGGTCTTGTAATGAGTGTGAAAGTGGCCTTTTGAGCTATTTCTGTTGAAATAACCCTCGTTCACGATCCCTGAAGAAACTTGACTGGCTGCTGCCCTGTGCCATGAGTCTGTACTTTTACGTGTTTTATCTCAGAGTTAAATGTAACGTAGGTAATGTCTGAGCTAACACAGTGCACTAGGCGTCTCGTCTGTGTTTTCTTTTAGCTCTTGTTTAACATGGTTAACCCTCCTTTTCATCGTTCTTAATCTATAGTTATTAGTGTTATGTTTCCCAATAGTAATCTATTGCATTACAATCCCACTTTCTACTTTCATGTCCAGTCTCTCACATAAAGTTTTGAAATATTGGTAAGTTTCATGTGGTTATACTAATCTTGTGCATATACTACTTACCAAATCTGTCAATAACAGAGGCGTTTTTCGCTTCTTGGCTGTGGGTTTATTTGAACTGATAGTTTTCGATGCAAAGTAGGTATATTTTTAAAATTTATAATGATTTTAATTTTACAAATGAGTTTAGTGTTAAGAACTTACTGATAGAACATTTTAAATTTTGAATTCGTCTAGTTAGGAGTTCAAGTTTTTTAAGGGAAAACATAATTAACCTGTTATCATAGGTTGAATTCCATTTATGATGCATTTTTTTAAATTTGTTTATATTGATGTATATAACTTACAGAGATATATTTAAGATGAAAATTGTAACTATATATTAAAAATTGCTTGTGCAAGAAAAAATATATATGAAAAGATTAACTTGTTCTTCATTAATTAATCCAAACCAATTTACACCACATTACAATAATCTTGTACTGAACCCATAACCCAGAATGCTTTTAAAAAATGACCCCTTCTATAGATTCATCTCTCACAAAGCTAAAAACTCACAATCTCACACTAACTGGAGATTAGAGATCAACATTTTGTTAAGCTCACTTTCCGGGAACAAAGTTTGTGGCAAAGGCCCAAGCGTTGTTGTTAACTGGGTCAGCAAGGTGGTCGGCAAGGTTCTCCAATGGACCCTTTCCGGTGACAATAGCTTGGACAAAGAATCCAAACATGGAGAACATAGCAAGTCTGCCATTCTTGATTTCCTTAACCTTGAGCTCAGCAAAAGCCTCTGGGTCATCAGCAAGGCCCAATGGGTCAAAGCTACCACCAGGGTAAAGTGGGTCAACAACCTCACCAAGAGGCCCACCAGCAATACGGTAACCCTCAACGGCTCCCATCAACACAACTTGGCAAGCCCAGATAGCCAAGATGCTTTGTGCATGGACCAAACTTGGGTTGCCCAAGTAGTCAAGTCCACCCTCGCTGAAAATTTGGGATCCAGCCTTGAACCATACAGCTTCGCCAAACTTGACACCGTTACGGGCCAAAAGCTCAGGGAAGACACATCCAAGAGCTCCAAGCATGGCCCATCTGCAGTGGATCACCTCAAGCTCACGGTTCTTAGCGAATGTTTCTGGGTCAGCTGAAAGTCCAGCAGTGTCCCATCCGTAGTCACCAGGAAACTCACCAGTCAAGTAGCTTGGGGCTTCACCAGAGAATGGGCCTAAGTACTTAACACGGTCAGGACCATACCATGGGCTACCAGAGGAGGCAGGCTTGGCCTTGGCAGCACTCTTCCTCATGGTAATTCTCCCATTTCCGGTGATTTCAGAAGAAGATGGTGAGAGTTTTACCGCCTTACCGGCGAAAGTAGAGGAAGAAAGAGCCATGGATGAAGCAGCCATGATTTAATATTAATAAAAAGAAATGAAGTGTATTTTGATGGTTGTTGTGTGATGATTTATGTTCAATTGTGATTAATAACACTATATATAGGAGGGAGGGAATATGGTTGGTTCTTATCTTATGATATCTCTATCTACAATTTCATTGGTTTTCAAGATTTTATTAGCCACTTGGCATTTTATAATCCATCGATATTTCAAGATATTTTTACTAATGGGGTCCAACAAATATGTGGCTATGAATATTGCAAACTTGTCCTATATGCTGTCAAGTAAGATTCTTTAGTCTAGGTGTTCCATTAATATTTTTCATCTAAGTGTTGCTCTGAAAAACTGAACAATTAATTCTAAAACTTATAAATTTTCTGAAGCTAAGTAGAGGAAATTAAAAGGGTTCAATTGAATCTCATTCATTGAGAGATTATACGAAATATTATATAAATAAAGTAATTTTTTTTTGTATATATAAATTGTTGAACTCTCTTGATACAAGAAAAAGTCGAGTGAGGTCGTAAATTTAAAACTCAGTTCAAATCTTAAGTGTTATATTCTAATATTACATATTTTGTTTTCTTTTGTATAAACTTGTCACCCCACAACTGTTTATAGACAGAGTTAAGAGCGGAGGAGGTTTATTCAGGCTCTATAGTTGGAAAATCATATGGTGTATATAAAGTCAATTTATTTAATAAAAATATACAAAGTTTATACTGAAATATGACATGACCTTTTCTATGAGTTTTTTTTTTTGTGAAAATGAAGGATACAAAATTAATCAGTCCTTTTTATTTAATTCTTGTTACTATTGCTAATTTGAATATACATGAATGAAAATTTAATTTTCCACTTTCCCCCCACCTCCATACATCTTCACGAAGAGCCTATACAATATGTAAATTAAATTCAAACATTGTTGTCTCATTGTCAATTTGCCACTCATTCAAAGTGGTCCTATTTTACACACAAGTGTGTGAACTATTGCATGGCCATTAGTTACTCTTATGTTTTAGGTCAAGTGGATATTATATTGAAGTAATCCACAATCACACGTGGCAACTCTGGATTGGTTGTAAGAAAGGAAATCTAAAATGTGTTAGATTTTTGTATACATAATGTATCTAAAAAATATCTAGTCATCTTTAATGGTGTTGAGCTTTGCCAAATGGACAATAACACCAAAAGGTTAGATATTGCATCCACCAATGAAAAATTAGATATAGATATTCAGGGATAATGATATGTTGGGCCTAAGGAATCTATTTCTAATTTATATACAGTTGGTGCAAGGCCCAAGAAACTCAAGCCTCAAATCAACTCTTCTTTTTTTGTACATTCTGAGAGTTTTTCATTCTACTTCTTACAATGGCTGCTTCTACAATGGCTCTTTCCTCCTCTACCTTTGCCGGAAAGGCGGTGAAACTCTCACCATCTTCTTCTGAAATCACCGGAAATGGGAGAATCACCATGAGGAAGACTGCTGCCAAGGCCAAGCCTGCCTCCTCTGGTAGCCCATGGTATGGTCCTGACCGTGTTAAGTACTTGGGCCCATTCTCTGGTGAAGCCCCAAGCTACTTGACTGGTGAGTTCCCTGGTGACTACGGATGGGACACTGCTGGACTTTCAGCTGACCCTGAAACATTTGCCAAGAACCGTGAATTGGAGGTGATCCACTGTAGATGGGCCATGCTTGGAGCTCTTGGATGTGTCTTTCCTGAGCTTTTGGCCCGTAACGGTGTCAAGTTTGGGGAAGCTGTATGGTTCAAGGCTGGATCTCAAATTTTCAGCGAGGGTGGACTCGACTACTTGGGCAACCCAAGCTTAGTCCATGCACAAAGCATTTTGGCTATCTGGGCTTGCCAAGTTGTGTTGATGGGAGCAGTTGAAGGTTACCGTATTGCTGGTGGGCCTCTTGGTGAGGTTGTTGACCCACTTTACCCTGGTGGTAGCTTTGACCCATTGGGCCTTGCTGACGACCCAGAGGCTTTTGCTGAGCTCAAGGTTAAGGAAATCAAGAATGGCAGACTTGCTATGTTCTCCATGTTTGGATTCTTTGTCCAAGCTATCGTCACCGGAAAGGGTCCATTGGAGAACCTTGCTGACCACCTTGCCGACCCAGTTAACAATAACGCCTGGGCCTTTGCCACAAACTTCGTTCCCGGAAAATAAGTGTAACAAAAATAGATCTCTAATCTTCAAGTAGTGTGAGATGAGTTTTTAGGTTTTGAGTGATGAATCTATAGAAGGGGTCAATTTTTTTAGCATTCTGGGCTATGGGTTCAGTAAAGAGATTGTAATGCACTAATGTGGTGTAAATTAGTTTGGATTAATGAAGAACATGTGAATCTTTTCATATTTATCTTTTTGTAGCATGTAAACGTAAATTACAAATTCCATATTATTAAGATTACAAATTCCATATTATTCTAAAGAAGTTTACTTGTAAATATCTTTAGATGACCTTATAGTATAAAAAATTCTTTATAATAACAATATATACAACTTAATTTCTTAAAATTATTTGATTATTAACAATATACAAGTGCACTATAGAATAGAGGTTTTTAAAATGCATAAAATGATAAAGTTTCTAACTGTTGAGTGTTGGATATTCTAAGCAATATTGATAATAATTAATAAAACACTCTTCATCAATAAAAATGAAATAAATATTAAGAAGTTTGTTTTAAGGAACGTTATAGTTACTCAAAACACTTTGACCGACCAGTTTACAAAATATGTACAAAGTGTATAGGTGGTTGTTTATATTTTATACTAAATATACATATACTACACTTATAATATACACAACATATACACTATTAGTAAATACATGGTGTATATTTCATTCATGTTGGTAAATTAGCAGACAGAATGGTACAACAACAACGTAACCAGTGAAATCTCACTATTCTATCCACTTAATTAATATGTAATTTGTTCTTGTAGAAGTTCTTAAATCGTAATTATTGTAGCCACTTAAATAACCTTAGTATATGGCTTTATAGTATACTAAAGTTTCCTCTTAATTTAACTCCATGAAAGAAAACAATTACATACGTTTAATTTTCTTATTATTCTCCTATTTTTCTATTTGACTTTTAGAGTATTAATCGTCCTATGAATGACAGACATGTCAAAACTTTGAATTAAATTATTCACAAGTTCTATGAATGAACAAAATAACCTTCAAGTTCATAACTTTCACAAGCAGGTCATCACTTTTTTCACAAGAATTATGCCGGCCCGGGCGTAAGAATGGAAATTTAAGCTTTCACAAGATATGCCATACTAGTCGTAACTTTAATACAAATTATTGACAAATTCATAAGCAAAACTTGTCTTATCACAAGTTATGATGGACACAAGCATAACTTTATTAAAATTATTCACCTGTCGAATTGATGACAAAGTTTACACGTATCGTCAATTGTTAAAGATTTTTCACAAAACTAGCCAGACTTCTTACCATCTTTGTTTAACTTACCTCTAGTATCTCACACAAAAATCAAATCATATTTCATTGGAGCTTAATTAGCTGTTGGGACACTTGAACTTGCATTACCTTAAGTTCAATTTCTTTCTTATTTTGTCTCATTGTCAATTTGCCACACATATAAGTGGTCCTATTTCATATGTCAGCAATAAATTTTAAGTGTTTGAACAAATTGGATATTATATTGCAATAATCAACAATCACACGTGGGACCTATTGATTGGATGTAATAGAGAAAATCTTCATTGGGTTAGATTTTTTAAATATGTAAAGTATCTAAAAAAATCTAGTCATGTTTAATGAACTTTGCCAAATGGACAAATATACAAAATGTCATCCACCAATGAAAAAAGAGATATAGATATTCAAGGATAAGGGTATTGGGCTTGTGGAGTCATTTATATACACTTTGTGCAAGGCCCAAGAAACTCAAGCCTCAAATCAACTCTTCTTTCTGTACATTCTAAGAGTTTCCATTCTACTTTTATAATGGCTGCTTCTACAATGGCTCTTTCTTCCTCTACCTTTGCCGGAAAGGCGGTGAAACTCTCACTATCTTCTTCTGAAATCACCGGAAATGGGAGAGTCACCATGAGGAAGAGTGCTGCCAAGGCCAAGCCTGCCTCCTCTGGTAGCCCATGGTATGGTCCTGACCGTGTTAAGTACTTGGGCCCATTTTCTGGGGAAGCCCCAAGCTACTTGACTGGTGAGTTTCCTGGTGACTACGGATGGGACACTGCTGGACTTTCAGCTGACCCTGAAACATTCGCTAAGAACCGTGAATTGGAGGTGATTCACTGCAGATGGGCCATGCTTGGTGCTCTTGGATGTGTCTTCCCTGAGCTTTTGGCCCGTAACGGTGTCAAGTTCGGTGAAGCTGTATGGTTCAAGGCTGGATCCCAAATTTTCAGCGAAGGTGGACTTGACTACTTGGGCAACCCAAGCTTGGTCCATGCACAAAGCATCTTGGCTATTTGGGCTTGCCAAGTTGTGTTGATGGGAGCCGTTGAGGGTTACCGTATTGCTGGTGGACCTCTTGGTGAGGTTGTTGACCCACTTTACCCTGGTGGTAGCTTTGACCCATTGGGCCTTGCTGATGACCCAGAGGCTTTTGCTGAGCTCAAGGTAAAGGAAATCAAGAACGGTAGACTTGCTATGTTCTCCATGTTTGGATTCTTTGTTCAAGCTATCGTCACTGGAAAGGGTCCATTGGAGAACCTTGCCGACCACCTTGCTGACCCAGTTAACAACAACGCTTGGGCCTTTGCCACAAACTTTGTTCCCGGAAAGTGAAGTCCTTGAGAGAGAAAATGTTACTTCTAGTATCTTATTGTTTGATGACCTTTAAACCTAGCAATTGTAAATTACTAGAGATTATATATGAAGTTTTTTGCCATCAGGCTAAACTACAAAGTTTTATCTTGTGTCCATCTTCAATGTTAAATTATGTAACATTGGTTATAACTAGGCCATCATTTAAAAATAAAATACAGAAGATTATCCTAACCATATGGTTAAGACCTAGTGTTTGTTGATTAAATCTAAATCATTAATAGTAAGAAATTGAAAAGATGGAGACAAGAGAAAATGATTGATTAATATCTTTATGTTATTAATAATGACTAAACAGTTTAATAATATATGCATTTTTACACGGTAGTGATAAATTTCACAATCATATACTGTTATAGTAATTTATTATTGAATCTACATCCCTAGCTTGAACCTTCTACACCGAACTCAATTCAAGAAATTTCTCCATCCGATAGGTGCTATATATATATTTTGGATGATTTACCTAGTAATTGACATTCTCGAAGGAACTTATTTATTCTGTTAGCCATCGATTTTGGGTCTTATTAATCTAATATAATAATCGATAAGAAAATAACTGCCACTGCCAGCTACACATACACACCCAGAGTAAGACCTAACAATGAATTATTCTCTTTGGCAATAATCAATCAAAGTCAAAACGAGCATACAATGTGATTTGAAACCTTACTTTACGTCTTTTGACAACGATTTAATACGGCAATGACTCTATCTTTCTCTTCTGATTCCTATTGAGTTATTTTTCCATAGGTTCTTGTGTTTTAAGGTTGTTTGAGATTTATGTCAAAATGAGCATACAATGTGTTTTAAGGTTGTTTACATAACTTCTTCACAAGTTATGCCGCACAAAAGAATGAGAAATTTATCTTTCACAAGTTATGCTTGACATTTCCTAATTTGGCATTAATGGTTAATTCACAATAATTATGACGATCGTACATAACTTCAATACAAGTTATTTACAAGTTCTGTCAGATTGACAAAACTTGCATATGTTATTCAATTGTTCACAAATTTTATCGAACTGATAACATTTTATACTATTTTCATTCCACCTATCTTCCGTAACCCTAAAACAATTTCTATTTCATGTCAAATGTATATAAAAAAGTTATTGTACATTGTCTCACTGTCTATTTGCAAATCACACAAGTGGTCCTATTTCTATTTCATTTCAAATAAACAGATGTTTTTGAACAATGCATGGCCATGAGCTACTCTTATGGTATGGTCACGTGGATATTATATTGCAATAATCTATAATCACACGTGGCAACAATGGATGGGCTGCATGAGATGAAATGAACATTGAGTTAGATTTTTTACTTATAAAGTATCTTTAAAAAAAATCTAGTACAAAATTGTCATTCACCAATGAAAAAGCAGATAATGGTATTCAAAGATAAGTATTTTGGGCCTGTTGAGTCATTTATATACACTTGGTGCAAAGCCCATGAAACTCAAAACCTCAAAACAACTTTTCTTTTTGTACATTCAAGAGTTTTCATTCTACTTCTATAATGGCTACTTCTACAATGGCTCTTTCTTCCTCTACATTTGTCGGAAAGGCGGTGAAACTCTCACCATTTTCTTCTGAAGTCATCGGAAATGGGAGAGTCACCATGAGGAAAACCGCTACCAAGGCCAAACCTGCCTCCTCTGGTAGCCCATGGTATGGTCCTGACCGTGTTAAGTACTTGGGCCCATTCTCTGGTGAGTCTCCAAGTTACTTGACTGGTGAGTTCCCTGGTGACTATGGATGGGATACTGCTGGACTTTCAGCTGATCCAGAAACTTTTTCTAAGAACCGTGAGTTGGAGGTGATTCATTGTAGATGGGCCATGCTCGGAGCTCTTGGTTGTGTCTTCCCCGAGCTCTTGGCTCGTAACGGTGTTAAGTTTGGTGAAGCTGTATGGTTCAAGGCCGGATCTCAAATTTTTAGTGAGGGTGGACTTGACTACTTGGGCAACCCGAGTTTGGTCCATGCACAAAGCATCTTGGCCATTTGGGCTTGCCAAGTTGTGCTAATGGGAGCCGTTGAAGGTTACCGTATTGCTGGTGGGCCTCTTGGTGAGGTTGTTGACCCACTTTACCCTGGTGGTAGCTTCGACCCATTAGGCCTTGCTGACGACCCAGAAGCTTTTGCTGAGCTCAAGGTAAAGGAAATTAAGAACGGCAGACTTGCTATGTTCTCCATGTTTGGATTCTTTGTTCAAGCTATCGTTACCGGAAAGGGTCCATTGGAGAACCTTGCCGATCACCTTGCTGACCCAGTAAACAACAACGCTTGGGCCTTTGCCACAAACTTTGTCCCTGGAAAGTGAACTTCTTGAAATAGAGCCTCTTCTAGTATTTGTTTGTTTGATAGGCCAATGTAGCTACTGTAAATTATAGGAGATTATATATGAATTTTTATTTGGTCTCCAATAATTATGTAGTTCTATATATCTTTATACCTACAATTTACAATATCAGTATGTATTTGCATATCATGTGAAAAGTAAAAGTGAATAGAAAATTCCTTTCTATAGGACTTTTAAATTACATAAAATTGGGAAAGTTGGTTATTACTAGAAAACTATTCCATCAAGTTAGAAACTCAAGGTATATTAGGAACAAAGATTTAGAAAGGGATTATCAAAAAGTGAAAAAAAGGGAAAAAAAGTAAATTAAAATGTATCTGACGTGGCAAAAACCTATGATAAATGTAAAGTATCTTTCACCAGACTACTTTCTACTTAAAAAAAGCAAATCGAAATCAACAGACTATATATCACTGATTTATCCTTCATCGTTTTTTGTGAAATCGACAAATAGAGTCTGTTTAAGGGATAATCGATCCTGTCCGTCGATCGGTTTTAAAAGTCCGACAAACAGTGTTGAGTTTTTAGAAATATACATAAAAATGTAGCAACTTGGAATCGAATCTAGCTATATTCTATGACTTAAGACAATTTTATCATTCGATCACACATGCTCTACAATGAAATATTTTCTTTATTTTTATTTATATTCTTCAATATAATTTTACACTTCAACGTCGATCCTGTTCAACGATAGGAAATATTACATAACCACTTGATGAAATCTGAAAGAAAATGGATAAATGACCGATACTACTATATGATTAGTCTTTAGATAATAAGTATTGTTCGTATTCTTATAATCGATTTAATAAGTATCTTCTTTTATGGTTCATGTAATTTTTTTTCTTGGAAAGATTGGTAAATGTATTTTTCTAAATTTAATTTTGTTATTATTCTGTTTTCCTAATTGACATTCAGAGTATAAATTAGTCAATGAAATAATTGCTAGAAAATAATTTCAATTTTTTCATTTGTCTTATTGTTATGAAGAGGTTACACCACTCATACAATATGTGAACTATTGCATGGCCATAATTTTTTAGATGTGGATTTTGCAAGATTCCACTATATATCACACGTGGTGACTCAGGATTGGCTGTAAGAGAGAAAAATCAACATTTTGTTGGATTTTTTGGACATAATAATGTATCTAAAAAATATCTAGTCATGTTAAACAAATTGTCATCCACCAATGAGGAAATAGATAATGATATTTTAGGATAAGAACTTTAGTCCTTAGAGTCATTTAAATATACTTGTTACAAATCAAATATTCATTCAGTGTAGTAGCAACATTCAAGAGTATTTCATTTTATTTCTATAATGGCAACTTCTACAATGGCTCTTTCTTCCTCTTCTTTTGCTGGAAAGGTGGTGAAACTCTCACCATCTTCTTCTGAAATCACTGGAAATGGGAGAGTCACCATGAGGAAGACCGCTGCCAAGGCCAAGCCAGCCTCCTCTGGTAGCCCATGGTATGGTCCTGACCGTGTTAAGTACTTGGGCCCATTCTCTGGTGAGTCTCCAAGTTACTTGACTGGTGAATTCCCTGGTGACTATGGATGGGATACTGCTGGACTTTCAGCTGATCCTGAAACTTTTTCTAAGAACCGTGAGTTGGAGGTGATTCATTGCAGATGGGCCATGCTTGGAGCTCTTGGTTGTGTTTTCCCTGAGCTCTTGGCTCGTAATGGTGTCAAGTTCGGTGAAGCTGTATGGTTCAAGGCTGGATCCCAGATTTTCAGCGAGGGTGGACTTGACTACTTAGGCAACCCTAGTTTGGTCCATGCACAAAGCATCTTGGCAATTTGGGCTTGCCAAGTTGTGCTAATGGGAGCCGTTGAAGGTTACCGTATTGCTGGTGGGCCTCTCGGTGAGGTTGTTGACCCACTTTACCCTGGTGGTAGCTTCGACCCATTGGGCCTTGCTGATGACCCAGAGGCTTTTGCTGAGCTCAAGGTAAAGGAAATCAAGAACGGTAGACTTGCTATGTTCTCCATGTTTGGATTCTTTGTTCAGGCTATCGTCACAGGAAAGGGTCCATTGGAGAACCTTGCCGATCACCTTGCTGACCCCGTTAACAACAATGCCTGGGCCTTTGCCACAAACTTTGTCCCCGGAAAGTGAACTTCTTGAAATAGAGCCTCTTCTAGTATTTGTTTGTTTGATAGGCCATTGTATAGCTAGCTACTGCAAATTACAGGAGATTATATATGAAATTTTTATTTGGTCTCCAATAATTATATAGTTCCATATATTTTTATATTTACAATTTACAATAGTAGTATGTATTTGCATATCATGTAAAAAAACAAAAGTGAACAGAAAATTCCTTACTATAGGAGTTTTTAAATTACAGAAAATTAGGAAAATCGGTAATTACTAGAAAACTATTCCATCAAATTAGAAACTCAAGGTATTTTAGGAACTAAGATTTAGAAAGAGATTATCAAAAGTGTGAAAAAAACAAAAATAATAATAATAATTAAAATGTATCTGACGTGGCAGATGACATGGCAAAGACATATGACGTGTCTTTCACCGCTCTATTTTCTACTAAAAACTGGGTCAAAATCTATTGTCAAAATCAATGGACAACTTAAAAAAAACAACACCAAATCAATAGACTATATATCGCCAGTTTTACTTTCATCGTTTTCGTGAAACCGAGAGACATTGTCGGTTAAAATTGAGGGACAATCGACCTTGTTTGTCAATCGATTTTAAAAGTCCAACGGAGAGTATTGAGTTTTTCAGAAATATACATAACAAATGTGGTTACTTGGAATCGAATTTAGATATTTTCTGGCTTTGGATAGTTCTATCATTCGACCACGCATGCTCTTCGATAAAATATTTTCATTGTTTTTATTTGTATTCTTCAATTGTAATTTTACACTTCAAAAATCAATCTTATACTTTGCTTTAGTAAAATAATTAATAACAAAATCGAAGGACTGCCGTTGATTTTCGTTATAATAAGGTTCACGACTTTAAATATTGTGTTTTATTCTTATAGAAAAAAGAACCTTTAGAATGTTGTTCTCTTCTCCTTCTTCAATACACTTTAATTAGCAAAATGTTAATTAAAGTATCTAATCGTAAATAAGTAAATATATTTTTCTTTTTAACTGATGTTAATCGTAAAGTATATTCGTATATGTACTTTTTTCCCGTAATCCAATGATAAAATATATTACATAACCACTTGATGAAATCTGAAGAAAAATGGATAAATGACTGATACTACTGTAAGAATTATTATTTAGATAATAAATATTGTTCGTATTCTTATAATAGATTTAATAAGTAACTTTTTTTACGGTTCATATTCTGTAATTTTTTGTTATTATTCTGTTTTCCTAATTGACATTCAGAGTATAAATTAGTCATTGAAATAATTGCTAGAAAATAATTTCAATTTTTTCATTTGTTTTATTGTTATGAAGAGGTTACACCACTCATACAATAGAATTGTGTGAACTATTGCATGGCCATAATTTTTTAGATGTGGATTTTGCAATATTCCACTATCACATGTGGCGACTCAGGATTGGCTGTAAGAGAGAAAAATCAACATTTTGTTAGATTTTTTGGACATAATAATGTATCTAAAAAATATCTAGTCATGTTAAACAAATTGTCATCCACCAATGAGGAAATAGATAATGATATTTTAGGATAAGAACTTAGTCCTTCAAAGTCATTTAAATATACTTGTTACAAATCAAATATTCATTCATTGTAGTAGCAACATTCAAGAGTATTTCATTTATTTCTATAATGGCAACTTCTACGATGGCTCTTTCTTCCTCTTCTTTTGCCGGAAAGGCGGTGAAACTCTCACCATCTTCTTCTGAAATCACTGGAAATGGGAGAGTCACCATGAGGAAGACCGCTACCAAGGCCAAGCCTGCCTCCTCTGGTAGCCCATGGTACGGTCCTGACCGTGTTAAGTACTTGGGCCCATTCTCTGGTGAGTCTCCAAGTTACTTGACTGGTGAATTCCCTGGTGACTATGGATGGGATACTGCTGGACTTTCAGCTGATCCTGAAACTTTTTCTAAGAACCGAGAGTTGGAGGTGATTCATTGTAGATGGGCCATGCTTGGAGCTCTTGGTTGTGTCTTCCCCGAGCTCTTGGCTCGTAACGGTGTCAAGTTCGGTGAAGCTGTATGGTTCAAGGCTGGATCCCAGATTTTCAGCGAGGGTGGACTCGACTACTTGGGAAACCCTAGTTTGGTCCATGCACAAAGCATCTTGGCCATTTGGGCTTGCCAAGTTGTGCTAATGGGAGCTGTTGAAGGTTACCGTATTGCTGGTGGGCCTCTCGGTGAGGTTGTTGACCCACTTTACCCTGGTGGTAGCTTCGACCCATTGGGCCTTGCTGATGACCC
>JAJOON010031022.1:0-25308 GCA_029582645.1 Solanum megistacrolobum | reverse complement strand
CAAAGGGCTTTCCATGGATATGTTATTGGCCACCCAATTATTTGTGTGCTAGGAGATATGACCCTCCAAAGTAGACCCTCGAAAAAGGCTTCACTTGGAAATTTCGGATTTTGATACAGTTGCTCTAAAATTTGGGTTAGACCCATCTCCCACTCAATTTGACCCCCTAAACAAGAATCTGAAGTCGGATTTTCGATAAACGAAACGGATTTTTTTATATATAGCTAAACAAGTTTCCGGTAACTTCCGAAGCACATGTTTAAGAACTTTTTGGGTCATTTCATTCCTCCCCAAGGTCCTCAAGACGTCGAAGTTCTAGTAGAGGTTCCGGATATGACCAATGAAGAGATTAGGTCGGCTTTCATAATCTTGGCCCGAGCAATGGCAGCTCAAGGGCCTAGAGATATGGGCCCTAGGGTGAATGCTAATGAGGGTACTATGGCTTTTAAGTTGAGAGACTTTGTGAGGATGAATCCTCCAGTGTTTCTAGGTTCTAAGGTGGGAGAAGATGCCCAAGAATTTTTGGACGAGGTGTATAAGGTAGTGAGTGCTATGGGGGTGACTTCAAAAGAAAAGGCAGAGCTTGCCTCCTATCAATTGAAATATGTTGCCCCATTTTGGTTCAGTCAATGGAAGGCCAATAGGCCGGTGGGAACGGATCCTATAGAATGGGAGGAGTTTAGGGAAGCTTTCCTTGGTTGGTACTTTCCCCGTGAGAAGATGGAGTGTACGGTTGAGGATTTTATCAACTTTAGGCAAGGTAATGCGAGTGTACAAGAGTACTCCTTGAGGTTTACCCAATTGTCTATGTAGGCTTCATCCTTAGTGTCAAACCCTAGGGATGAGATGAGAAGGTTTGTGATCGGAGTATCCGACCTAGTCAAGGAAGAGTGCCATACGGCAATGCTCCATAATGAGATGAACATTTCTAGGCTCATAGTGTATGCTCAATCCATTGAGGAGTCTAAACTTAAGAGGTTGAATAGGGATGTGAAGAGGGGTAGATCCGATGAGCAAGGTCAACCTAGGTCCAAGAAGAGGGCTCTAAGCCAAGATACTTCAAGTACTCCTAAGGTTATCCAAGGGAAAGGTGGTGGATCTCAATTTTCTAAACCTACTCGCACCACTTGTGGCAAGAGGCACTACGGGAAGTGCCTAGCCAGTACAAATGGGTGCTACAGTTGTGGGAAGATTGATCACAAAGTGAAAGATTGTCCTACTTTTACGACTAGAGGAAGGGAGGCCAAGCAAGCTTCTAAAGATGGTGCGGTTCCTATCCCTCTAAATTATGGTCGTTTCTATGCTCTTCAAGCTAACAATGACAAAGAAGCTAATCCGGATGAAGGTACCGGTAAGGTATAGTTCCTTGTTATTGTTTCATTTCATGTTGACCCTAGTATGAGTTTGCCCTTAAATGGGGGATGGTATGATGGATAGTAGGTTGTGGTGACTTTTGATATCCTCGTCACTTTCTTCTATTCCTATTCAAGCTTTAGACCAAGAGTTCCTTGTAGCTTGTTTCATGTTTTGGAGTCATGAGTGTTAATGAGTTTTTCAAGGCTTTCTTATGTAATGCTTGCTCTTGATGAATGTATGTTTAAATGTTAAAATGAGTTTTTGACTAATGTTCCTCATGATTAATATACATCTACTATGAGTTATCTATTTTGCTTCATGAGGTTTAATGTGCATTTATGAGGAAATTGCATAATGTGCCTAAAGATGTTGTGTTGAGCATGATGTGAGTTGGAGAAGGAAGTTCCTCCAACGAAATGAGATATGTTGATGTTATTGTGAGTAATGAGTTTGTAGGAGTAGTTCTTACCTTCTTGTATTGCATTAAACTTGTTGATGTGCAGTTGATGTTTCCTCCTATGGAATATGCATTATATTGATATGACTTGATTGTTGGGCTGCTAGCCTTGAGTCGTTTTTCCCTTAAAGTGTTTAAAATGACATTCGACGACGAATGTTCCTAAGTGGGGGATAATGTAATGACTCAAAAATGATCGGTTAATCTAGAGCCTAAACGTGGGGTTAATGTCATGAGTTAAGGGCAAGGGCTAATTGTTCTGGGTGTAGGCCATGGTTTGGGAACCTACGCTACCAAAAACTAGTCCTAGCTACTGCCTCCCTAGATCATGAGGGTCTTTACGACCCATGGTGGCCACCACGATTCATGGTGCCACCCGTGGTGGCAAGGCAGCATGCTCAAGTTCTGTGCCAACCCAAGGCACCCCTTCAAGAGCCACTTCACGACTCGTGGTCATTACCACAGGCCGTGCGAAGGCTCGTGGGGTTGCCTTAGCTTGGTGGGAGATCTTGCAAGTTGAGGGAGCTACTTTCCCAGAGTTAATGGGCACCACCACGAGCCGTGGTGCCCTAGACGGTCCGTGAAAGTGAACTTGGAGTTCACTTGGGATCAAGGGAGGCAAGGTAACTTTGTCTAGGTGCTGCCCCATGACCACAAGCTTCACCACGACTCGTGGTGTGAACTACGGATCATGGGAGCTTCCGTGGACTTGCCTTGGCCTTGGAGGGCTTGGCAAGGATGGGAGTCACACTGCCTCAAGGGCCACAGGCACCACCACCCTCCATGGTGCCCCTCATGACCCGTTTAGTTGGGCGTGGTCCATGACGGGCTGCCTCAAGTTGGGGGTTTTTGGTAATTTCGTTTTAATGTTTTATTATGTGGGTTGATTTTAAATGGTTTATATGATAAATATATATAGGTTTAAGTTTTTTAAACTAGGCATTCTATCATTTTTCCCAAATCAAATCCCAAAGTTCTCTCTCTCTATATTTCTCTCTAACTCAAGGAAAAAGAAGAAGTGGGAGCTAGGGTTTTGGATTCAATGCTTTATTCATAAAATTTCTTGGGAAATCTTAGCAAAGGTATGGTGATCCTTCATCTAGGGTTACCTTTCACCCTAGAGCCAATTTCAAAGTAAACTGTTAAAGATTTCAAGTTCATGAAAATCTAGGGTTTTATTCAATCTCATGGGTTCTTTCACCAAATTGTTTTAAAAGGTTTCTAATGGAATATTATGGTTATATTGTTTTTATATTGATGATTTAAGATTAAAATAATCCATGAACCCATGATTTCTCTCTATTCCTAGTTTATGCCTTTATGAAGTGGGTCGCTTGATAATGAATGCATTTGAATGGAACTTGTTTAAATAGCTTTAGATTGTTGAAGTATATCATTACCCATGGTTATTGTATGGTGCATTGTTGGTGTATTGGTACGTGACGTTTATGGCCTTAAAGGCAAGATATGAGAAACTACTTGTTGATTTAGAATTGTTAACTTGATGTTGATCCACTTGAACAGTGGAGGTGTTTACTTATTATGTACATTGTGACCATGGTGTTGAAGGCATAGTATGAGAAATTGAAGTGTTATCATGACATTGTATGAATGAGAATTCGATGAAGCTAAGGTGATCATGTCTTGAATGTGAATGTGTTATTATTGAAAGGCATTTTCTCAATTTGACAGTTATGAATGTTTATGATAGAATATGAATGATTCTTCAATATAAAGTATACCTTGAATTGTTAGAGCTTATGCATCCTTTTCTTGTATAAATGATTATATTGTTGATTATTGAATCCTTGGATCGACAGGCTATTAGCACCCTTCCACTCATGTTAATGATGAGCCTTGAACCGGTACGCCAATGGCACCATTTCAAGAAGATTAATGATGAGTCTTGAACCGGTACGCCAATGGCACCATTTCAAGAAGATTAATGATGAGTCTTGAACCGATAGGCCTATGGCACCCTTTCAAGAAGAGTTAATGAGCTTTCCTAAATGTAGCTAGAATCGGTAGGCTTAAGGCACCCTTTCATGTGTAATGAATAATTGGAGTCGGTAGGCCAATGACAACCCTCATATGTGATAATGTCAAGGTAATGAACTATTCTATGGGAATGCAGGCTAAGCATCGAGTGGATTTGGTTAGATCAAAACTCCCCCAAAGTTAGGCATGAGTTTCAATGATCATCTACCTTATCCCATAAACTATGTGTCCGTATAGGTCTAACTAGTCGATCCACCTAAGCTATATGAACCAGTCTTCCTTAGGCAAGTAGACCACCCCTTTATGGTGTGGGGACTGATGACACCGGATTCCATGACAAGCTCTCATGGTCTATGTCGGTTAATGCTTACTCCCATCATGTGAGATTTCATTGTGGGTCTTGATAGGTTCTATGAAGTGTAGGTAGTATTATGGGATGCTACCTATACATTGCATGAGTAGGCTTGGAGAGAGTCATAGTTAGTATCTCTAAATCTTAGTGGCTATGATATGAAAGTGTCTTAAATGAAGTAATTGAAAAAGATTAGCTCTTAAATGATTAATATGATATGTATGCTATACTTGGGTTATATTATGAGTTACTTTCCGTTGTCATGCCTTATGAAATGATATGTCTTTTATGTATGAATATGGCTTAAAGATGAAAGGAAATGAATGATAGTTTACTTTAGGTGACCTAAATGTGATGCCCTAGTGTGGATGGTGGTATGAGACGCTATCCATACATTGCACAAGGTATAGCATAGGGGTTGCTTGAGTTGAAGGGCCAAGGTAAATGTAATGGTTTCCATGCGATATTGTTGAAGTGTGAAGTTATGACTTATATGATGTTAATGCTTGAATATGATGTCTTTTATGTTGTTGTACATGATGTTTCCAAAAAGTAGCTTAATGCATGGTTTCCAACCAAAATGTCTTATTTTAAAGCATGTTTTGCATGGTCATCATACTTAGTACATTTCTGTGTACTAACCCATATTCTTCATGTTTTTATTACAAGTGTAGGTTCCGGCAAGTGATTCCGCCTAGCTAGTTTGAGGTGTTGGATTGCTTTCTTCCAAGACTTGGTATGTCCTCATGGTTCGAGGGCAAGACTTATGTTTCCTTATTTCATGTAACAGACCTTTTTAGTAGTTGTTTTGATTGGAAAGGGTTGTGTCCCTATTATGTTTTAAGATTGGGTCTAAGATGGCCATGTGAGACTTAGACTTCCACTGTACTCCAAGTTTTCCTTTGAATGAAGTTTTGATATTTTGGATTTAAATGAGTTTTAATTCTACACTATTTCTATATTGAATGCAATGAAATGCTATGAGCCTTTTCAGAGTCTTGTACACCGTGTCGCATCCGGGGCCTAGACTCGGGTCGTGACATCAATAAGCTCAAAACACAATAAGAAGGTAGGAACTACTTCTACAAACTCATTATGCATCAAAACTTCAAATTCTTCATTTCATTATGTTGGAGGAACTTCGTTCTCCAAATCACATCATGCTCAACATAACATCATTAAGCACGTGATGAAATTTTCTCACAAAAGCACATTTAGGCATGCTCAATAAGTCAACTCATGAAACATTTAGTCAACTCATCATAGATGCATATTAACATGAGGAACACAATTAGAAAATTCATTCTCTCATATGAACAAGAATTCAAATAGAACATGCACAACATAAGGAAACCATGGAAACTCATATTCACACAAGACTCCAAAACATGCAATAAGCTACTAGGAACTCTTGGTCTCAAGATTGAATAGGAATAGAAGGAAAGAGATAAGGATATCAACACTCTCAACCACCTTACTACTCAACATACCATCCCCCACTTAGGAGAAACCCAACTAAGGTTATCATGAAATAACATAAGGATCTCATCACCACAAAAAGGAACTATAACTTACCAGTACCTCCATACAGATTAGCTCCTTTGTCCTTGTTAGCTTGAAGCACATAGAAATGGTTCTTCTTTGGAACATTGGCATCCGGGCCATCATAAGGAGCTTGTTTGGCCTCCCTTCCTCTAGTCATAAGAGTTGGACAATTTCTCAGTTGATGGTCACTTTTGCCACACCCATAGCACCCAATAGTACCGGCTAGGCACTTCCCATGATGCTTCTTCCCACAAGTGGCACAAAGAGGATTAGAAAATTGAGATCCACCACCTTTCCTTTCACTACCCTTAGGAGCACTTGAAGAACCTTTGTTAGGAGATCTCTTCTTGAACCTAGGTTGACGTTACTCATCGAATCTACCCCTCTTCAAATCCCTATTCACCCTCTTAAGTTTGGACACATCAATAGATTGAGCATACACAAAAAGTCTAGAGATATTTATATCATCACGGAACATCGCCCTACATAACTTTTTCCTTAACTAGGTCGGATACACCGGTAACAAACCTACTAATCTCGTCTCTAGGGTTAGACACCAAGGATGGATCATACTTAAACAATAGGGTAAAATTCAAGGAATACTCCTCCACACTCATATTACCTTGCCTAAGGTTTACAAAATCCTCAACCTTACAGTCCCTCTTCTCACGGGGAAAGTACTTACCAAGGAAAGCTCCCTTAAATTCCTCCCATTCTATAGGACCCGCTTCAACCGGCCTATTGGTTTTCCGTTGGCTGAACCACGCTTAGGCCACATCTTTCAATTGGTAGAAAGCTAACTCTGCCTTATCCCTAGAAGTTACTCCCATACCATCTATTATCTTATAAACATCATCCAAGAATTAGTGGGGATCTTCTTCCACTTTGGGGCCAAGAAAAATAGGACGATTCATCCTCACAAAGTCTCTCAATCTTGAGGCCACGGTACTCTCATTAGTATTAACCCTAGGCCCCATATCTCTATTTGCTTGAGTTGTCATTGCTTGGGCTAAGGTTAGAAATGCCATCTTAATCTCTTCATTATTTATGTCCGGGGGAACCACCGAAACTTCATTCTCTTGAGGCACTTGAACACCTTGATCACCTTGGGGAGGAACTCCCTCATTAACAATCTCCTCTTCCACTCTCCTTGCGGGCGTCCTTCTTGTCTTTATATCCTATAAACATAAGAGAAGGATTAGGAAAAGGATACATATAGAGCTAAACTCTAAGGCACGACTTCAAGAATATGAAAGAAATGTAACTTTCTATTATCCTATAGCCTCTTGCTTATAGATGTGTCACAACTCACACCGATGAACAAGACCCTACTAGACGTGGCTTGTGAGACATCAACTCTAAAAAAAATTTCAAAATCTTATGCTCTGATACCATGTTTGTCACGACCCGAGAGCACCCTCTAGTCATAACACGGCGTACTCAACCCCGAAGGGGTCTAATACAAGCCTCTTAGCACATTCATTGCATAGATAAGAGAAATAATGCGGAATTAAAACTTTATTTCAAACCAAACTCTCAAAAACTCATTTATAAAGCAGTGGAATACTCTTTCTCACAAGGCCATCTTAGACAAACTTTAACAAGAGAGGGTCACTGCCCTATACAATCGAAGTATAGACAAAAGTCTTAAAACATAAAAACTAGAAATATAAAGTCCTTGTCCTTGACATATGAGGACATACCAAAGAGGTCTTGAGAAAACTCTAATCCCAAGCTTCACTAAAGAATGCAAATCACTTGCCGCAACCTACACTTGTAGTAAAAATAAGAAAATAAGGATTATAACACAAAAACATGCTAAGTATGATGACCATGCAAAAACATGCTTTCAAAAGGGACATTTTGTTGAAAGTCTTGCTTTATGCCATTTTGGTAAAAATTCATGAACATTGATACAAGTGGCATAATATAAGTCACAACCAACATACAAAGTCACATAATTCACATTTGAAACAAATCACATATAACCCTTTACCTTCATCTTGAGCCTCCACCTCAAGTAACCCTCAAGCTATGCCTTGTGCAATGTATGGATAGCGTCCCATACCACCACCCACACTAGGGCACCACCTTAATGTTACCAAAAGTGAACTTACCATTCATCCTTTCCACCTTTACACAATAAAGCACTGAAGAGACATAAACATTACTTGAATCACATCATCACATTAAGACCAACATCTAAGACAACTCTGAGTCATACTTGTGCAATGTGCAAGTAGCATCCCGTACTTCTACTCACACTAAGTACTCATTTGAAGTCACCATAGACAAGGCACATTCATATACAATAGACATGACAAGGAAGTAACTCATAATACAATCCAAGTATAGCATACATCTTTACATTTAAGCATTTAAGCCAACATTCTTCATTAGATTCATTTAGGACACATTCATGCATTTAGAGAACTTTCATACATTTAATCATTAAGACTTAGAGAACTAACTATAGCCCCTTCATAGCTTACACGTGCAATGTATAGATAGCATCCCATACTACTGCCTACACTTCGTACTACCTACCAAGTAACTAGAGTGCACATCTCAGATGATGTGAATAAGCATTTAACCGACATAGACCATGAGAGCTAGATCATGGAATCCGATGTACTATCCCACATCGTAAGGGTTGGTCTACTTGCCTAAGGTAAACCAGTTAACATTAGCTCAGATGGAATCCGCTAGGTAATATCCTGTGTGGGCACATAGTTATAGGATAGGAAGATGTTCATTGGAACTCTAACCTAACATTGGGAGGGTTTCCATCTAACCATATCCACTCTGTGCTTAGCCTACATTCCCATAGATTATTTCATGCACATTACATTAGTGTATTAGGGAGGAATGCCATTGGCCTATCGACCCATGATACACCATTACCAAGGAAGGAACGCTATAAGCCTATCGATCCATGGTACATTCAAGGATAACTCTAGTGTCCATATGAAAGGAATGTTATAAGCCTATCGATTCATGCTCCCTCATTAAATTCGTATACTCATGAAAGGAATGCCACTAGCCTATCGGTTCATGGTACATTGACTCATTGAGAAAGGAATGCCATTAGCCTATCAATTCTAGAGTCTTCATTACATTAGATCATATATGAAAATAATACATAAAGCCTATCAATTCATAGCCATCAAGTCAAGACACATTCATAACTCATATATGAAAGGAATGCCATAGCCTATCGATTCATATTCATCAAGTCAAGACATATTCAATATTCTAGAAAAGGATGAATAAGCCTACCAATATCATGATAATACTTCAATTCATTTAACTATGCCTTCAAGGCCATGATCACAATGTACATAGTAATTAAACACCTCCACCTTTCAAGTGGATCAACAATTGAAGCATAATTCTACATTAACATGCAATTAGGTCAAACTTCCCCTTTCAAGGCTATAATCACCAATCCTCAATTCACCAACAATTCACCATAATTAGGCATTGATGGTGATACAATTCAATAATCGAAATTAATGTAAGCATAAATCCACCATCATTCATTCACAATCATCAATCCCACGTTATAAGTCACAATTTAAGAGTTGAGAGAAATCATGGGTTCATAGAGTAGAATCATCTTAAATCATCAATTAAACATAAATATAATCATAGTTTATAATTTGAAAACGTTTGATGCAAGAACCCATGAGATTGAGTAAAACTTAGGGTTTTTGTGTACCTTGAAAACCTTGAAAACTTCTTTGAAATTGACTCTAGGGTTAAAGCTAACCCTAGATGAAGGATCAGCATACCTTATACATGAAGAATCCCACGAAATTGAAGAAGAAACACCTTGAAATCCCTAACTGTATCTTGATCTTGACCTTGATCTCCAATGGAGTTTCTAGAGAGAACTTTTTAGGAGGGAATTGTTTTTAATTTGAGAGATGAAATCTAAATGTGTGTTTTAATGTTTTAATATTCTTAAAATACATTAAAACACTTAAAATAACCGTCCACATACATTGACAGCAAACCAGGTCTCATTCATGAGACCCCTATCCACGGACCGTGGATGGGTTGACAGACCGTACTGGTCTTCCGTCAATGGTGGTTGTGGCTTGGTTTGGGACCCCTTGACCTATGGAGGCCATCCAGGGTGCGTGGATGGACCTACGGGGCATAGACTCTTTTCGTAGGTAACCCCACATTGGCAAACTTTCATGTTTCAAGTGGTCTTGGTGGTTAGACTTAGGGTCCTCCTCAAGGACCCTTAGGCTGGCCCTTGGGGAGTCGTAACTTGACATTTAACCCCAAAAAACGTCAACCATGCATCGGGACAACATACAACAACATCAAAGCTCAAGACAAACACAAACACACACACATTAAGCTCGAGTTTTACTAGTTCATTTTTAGTGTAGTTACACTCAACATTCCATAACTTTAGGCGGTAGAGTGGCAACTTGGCGAGTCGCTGAGTGGAATCGGTGATCGTCAGGCTTGCTTTTCCCTTTTCTTTTTCGCTCGTGTTGTCTTTGGTGTCCATTTTTGTCCTAACTTTATTCCTCAATCCATACATCTGAAAATCGAGGGTTTTACATCAGTTATTAGCACAAAATAAGCGTTTGAGGACACCAATTCATTGCAATTAAAGCGCTAAATGAGTCCAAATCTCAGACTCAACAACACCCCCAATTTAAACTTTTGCTTGTCCTCAAGTAAAACTCAAGTTCAACAATTCAGAAAGGATGATTGAAATAGTGCTACACAAGATTTAATCATGAATGCACACAACAAGACTAAACTTACTCATGCAAGGATAAATTGTGCACTCAATGGTTCAAGTTGTGACTCACCATTACCAAAGATTCTCAAGTTGACATCACCTGTTTCAAATGCAAGTTCAAGCTCAACAAAGGTTCTCAAATGCCCCCACACAAAGAATGATTTCATATTCACACACAATGGTTCAACAATTTATAGTTACGAAATCATATACAACACTCACACTCACAAAGATGAACACATGCATGACTTCACCCATAGGTTTGCCCTTATTTTGCAATCAACATTTGGTTTATCTCATTCCAAATCAAAAAGGTCTGTTCAAAGCTTGTTATGGCGCTGAATGTAAAGGTATGGTTATTTAGGTTCAGTGGTTACTATCCTCATGAAATGTGGTATGAACAATACTTTCTTCCCTTTTTTTTCAACATTTTCTTCTATGCTCAAAATTCACCCCATTTCTCTTACACTTTCACAACATTATTTCAAAAAATTTCGTTCTTTTATTTTTTCATTTTTCATTTCTCTTTTCTCTCTTTTTTTTATGTAAGGGTAACATTTTTTTCACAACCATGGGTAAAAAGGGGACTTCATTGCACTTCTTGATTTACCTTCTCTTTTAACGACACCCCGAACTTAGGCTTTTGTCCTAAGTTAGCTATTCAAACAAACCACAAATCATGTGGATGATGGGTAAATGGATAAATAAAGGTCACAATTGCATCATGTTTCTTCCAAGAAAAGGTTAAGGCCCAAAGGGTGGTCAAGTAAAGTGGACACACTTACAAGGTAGGCCACAAAAGAGGTATAATGTCAAATTGTTTTACTCTTTAACATTGTTGCCTAAGATCATTCCAAGAGCTTGCATCAGTTAGTCAACCGGACCGACGGGGAAAATTCTAGCTGATATCACACATGGTTCACAGTAAGCTCATAATACACGACATTGAAACCAATATAACAGAAGACTCCACACTTTCCCTAGTGTGTAATGTTCATCAGAAGAGGCTTAATTCAGCAATTGGCTCGTCACAAAAAGATGCAAAAAGTTCACATACTATCTATGCAACTTTATTTGGCCTCATCGTAGCCGCACATGAATTTTTTTCGATTGAGAGAACCATTCAAGTCATCGGTATTCATCATAACCGATAATCAAATTTGCACAAGAACAACCACAATTTTAGAAGGGCCATTAACTTTAGAGGGGTCCAAGCACACATAACCCACCAAAAGCATTCAACATTTTCCTCAATATGAGTAGGGAATAGAAAAACCCAAAAATAACATAAGAATAAAAAGAAAAGCCCACAAATAACAAATGAAGATAAAACTCTAGTATGCGAAAATGCAGAGCAAGGTGACGAGGAATCTTCACTATGCGCCCAGTTGGCAATTAAAGCCCTAAATGAGTCCAAATCTCAGACTCATCAAAGTACTCATTCAAGATTTATTCTTGGGGTTTGCCATAGTATCACAAGGCAACCCTCATTTTTGTCTCGGGTTTAAATGAGATGAAATCTGACCCACTTGGGTCTCCAACTGCTTAATAGAGACGGAATGAGAAGTAACAGTCTTGCTAAGGGTCGATACATCTTCCTTATTTTCTTTTAAAATTGTATCGAACCCTTTAACCTTGTTGAGAATACGAGAGAGCATATCCTCAAAACAACCACCCTCAGAATATTTGGGCTTTTGCCGCTCGTGGGGGGAACATAACTATCCTTCTCCCCATCTCTTTCCTTCCAATTGGGATTACGATCCCTCCACTCTCTATCATGGTCTCTCCAACCTTCATCCCTATTCCAACCTTGGTTACCACCCTACCTTGTGTAGTTTGCATGATAACCACCTCCTTTGTAGGCTAGGAAGTTCACCTCTTTGTTGTACAATGCTTCATACTTGGCTTCATTGGGATTTACACACCCCACCCCCACAACATTGACATTTCTAGCACCAGCTCCCATGATATTTTTGGACAAAATGTCATGTTTGGTCCTGATCTTTGCCATGATTTGGTCCCTCTCTTTATCTTTCTCAAGCTGCTCCTTTGTCAATTTAAAAGTGGGAGGGGAGACCTGATCTTCTCTGGTGTACCATGCTCGGTTAATAGTGGTCATTCCATCCAAGAGCTGGGCTACTATAATGTAAAGTTGTTGCATTAAACCTCCCGGAGAAAGTTGGTCAGCTACTCCCTTGTTCACCAAATCGAGGATTCAGTAAAAAATTGTAGCAAAATGTTTCAAATCATGAGTTAGGCATTGCAGCACCAACCTCTTAAATCATAGCCAAGTCTCATGAATTGGCTCACCCTCCAAATGCTTGAAGTTTTGGATGTTATCCTGTAGTGTCAGCATCTTCGAATGAGGGAAAAATTGCACTTGAAATACGGTGACAAGCTCTTCCCACGAAGTGATGGCGTCCCTTGGCATTTCAGCCAACCACATGCACGCTTCTCTGATTAGAGAAAATGAAAACAACCTTAGTTAAACCGACACTTTGGATATGTTCTTAAGGAAGAACAACTCGGCCCGCGAACATCAACAAAATTTCTTATATGCTCATGGGAATCCTCATGAGCCAGCCCACCAAATAACTCTTTCAATTGCAAAAGCTGCAACATGGTACTTGTAATGTGGAACACAGCGTTCCCTTCAGTCGGAGGCAATCGAACGGTACCAATTCCACCCATCAGATGCGGGTCATTAATATTCGGCTCATTGACATCGTTGAGGTTGTCGTTGTCATCTTGGTGGCCCACTTGGCTACCATTGCTTCCGTTGACACTCATTTCCTTTGTTTTTAAACAGCAACACACACACCAAAACTAAAAGTAAGTAAATTCAACTATAACTAAAAAGAACAAAATTCAACTTCACAAAAAGATTCTCAAGTAACACCACTCCCCCGCAGCGGCGCCATTTTGATTAATGTTTGAAGGACACTTCATCCAATTCTAAGTGTCAACAATCACTATTCAGTATAAAACCCAACTAAATGAGTTGGGGTCGAATCCCATAGGGAGCGGTACGTGTTTGAGAGACAATAGGAAATACGAACATGGTCAAATCAGTCATAGGAATTGAATTTATCGAATAAAAACATCATTGAAATCAGGGGGTGACACTAATGTCAAATGGAGGGTTTTGGTTTGAAATTATCAACTACAACAACAACAAATAATATGAAAATAACAATAATGAGACGGGTTCTTGGGATGTGATTCGATTATAGGCTAATATAGACAAATGGTAATTGCAACAATTAAAAAATAACTAGATATTAGTGAGTAAGCTAGACTATAGAGGAGGTAAACTTTCTCTCGAACAATTTACCCCGAATGAAGTCGATTTCTCTTGAACATCGACAAACATACAAAATAAGAACATCCCACACCATAGTCCATTCACTCTCTCGAGTTGAATGTGTGGAATTAGGTTTAGGATTCACTCTCTTGAGATGAACCCATGTCAACCAAATATCCACTGACCATCAATCAAAAATCTTGGTTTTAAAACCTCTCTCCTGAGTAAGCCAAAAACACAAAAGTAGAACTGCATTTGCAATTACAATTCTTAAATTAAATCACAATTGGTGATTGAACTAACCTCTAAACAGCATTTAAACTAACAATTAGCAATACCCATAAACTAAATCAGCCCATAATCACATAATCACACCCCGAGAATTGGGGTTTTAACTAGACATTATAAATAGATTAAAATCGTTACCAAATTAGGGTTCCATCAACTGGGCAAGTTTAATTACATCTTTACAATGGTCCAAGTCGAAGAATATCAAAGACCCACTACCAATTTCTCAAAAGTGAAAAACTTCAATTTTTCAAAGCTAAGGAAAACTTGTCTCTGTACTCAGAATAATTACAATTCCAAACTCAAAATGAGATGTAATGAAAATATGATAATAATTGATTATAAACTAAATGTTGAAAAATGTATTTATAGTCGCCAAAAATATGATGCATATAGCCACTCGGCGAAGTAAGTTGGGCTCGCCGATCCTCTCGCTGATCCGTCCTTTGGTCAATTCCATCACCTTTCTGCCTTAGCCTTTAGTATCCTCAAGGTTTTTCACTTTGGGCGATCCAACACTGCATCGGGAAACAATTGGCGATCCGCCGACTGCTTCTTTCTCTCGCCAACTTGGTTTTTTCCTTCAGGGTTCTGCACGCTCGAACTTAAGGCGGTCAAATAGCGATTCGGCGAGTCACTAAATGGACTTGCCAATCACCAGGCTTGCATTTCTTCGTTATTTTAGCTCGCTTCGTTCCTTTTTGCAAATTAGTGTCCTTAGTTTGTTCCTCAATCCATATACCTGGAAATCAAGTGTTTTACATCAGCTATTGGCATAAAATAAGCATTTGAAGAATCTAAATCAATTTAAATACAGCCCTAAATGATTCCAAGTCTTGGACTCATCAGATATCTAAACCCACAAAGTTTTCCTTCATGGCATCAACCCAATTATATCAAATCTAGGTCAAATCATGGAATAGGCATGGGCACATTTAATTTCATCCTAAAAACATGTAATCATAAACCACTCAATAGGATCGACATTCATCATAACGCACAACATTGGAAGAAACCCTTACTAGAATTGCGGATTTAAACTGCACAATTGGGGAATTCTAAGGGACTCCATGGGAGAAAGGATCACTTGGATGAAAAGCCATCATACCTTAGACACAAATCCTACCAAAATCTAGAAGATTAGAGACTTGAACTTGACCTAGATGCCTTCTCTTCCTTATTCTTTTTCCTTCTGGACAAAGAATATTTGAGAGAGAGTTTTTGGTTTTCTTTCTAGGATTTGAGAGAATGACCTTATCGGGGGATTTTGGGGGGGTTATATTAGTAGGCTAGATATAGACAAAATGATACCACTTCAATTTAATTAAAACCAGAAAAGACCCATAAGCCCCTAAAATAACTGCCAGCTCTCGATTCATGGACCCCCGACCAATAGACCATCGACTGACCTACGGTCCATCCTATTCAATCGTGGTTCGATAATTAGAGACTACTTTGTGGGCTTTGTACTAACGGACCCTTGACCATGGATCGTGGTCTAACCAATGGTCCGTTTGTAAGGCCATGGCCCAGAAGTGTTACTCCTGGCTAGCTGACCCATAACGGACCCCTACCTACATTCTGTGGGTCAGTCCACGGGTCATGGATGGCTGGGCGTGGGTTGCACCTGCAGTTTCCCAAAAGTTGGAATTTTACCACTTTTGAATCCGAGGTGTTACGGCATCGTTGGAATGTAGTCGGAGCATCGCACAATCCAACGGGCATCCTCTTGAAGGCGACAGTCCTATAGGGACATGTGAAAGTGGTTTTGTATTGGAGTGCTAGTGCAATAGATATTTGGATGTGCCCGGATTAGCCATCCAAGAAACAATACCATCCACATCACGTAAGTCTATCGAGCATTTGATCCAAAAAGGGCATTGGAAAATGATCTTTCTCGGTCCAAGAATATATCTTCCGGTAGTCCATGCATACTTTCCAACCGGTGACCGGCCTCATAGGTACAAGTTATTCTTTCTCATTCGAGACCACTCTGATGCCTCCTTTCTTGGGTTCATAATGTATGGGACTTACCCATTTTCTATCCGCAATACAGTACACCATGCCCGCGTCTAGCCATTTAATGACCTCTTTCTTCACCAACCCCTGCATAGGTGGGTTTAGTCTTCTTTGATGCTCAACACTTGTTTGCATTCGCTATCTAATTGGATTTTGTGAGATCAAATTCTGGGTGGAATACCTACAATATCAACAATTAATTGTCTATCCTATTGACTTGATGTAACGTCTCAATACTTCAAGAATCAATTTCACTTTCCACTCAAGCAAATCCACTGCAATGATTAAGGGCAAGGTATTATTCACCCCTAAGATTTCTTCTATGGATGGTATAGCCGGAGGACTCTCTCGATTCTTTAGACCAATGTCTAGCTTCAATGGGTTTCTTAAATACGCACCTAGTTCCGATAGAGCAGCTACCACTTCTTCATACCCTTGAACTTCCGTCTCATCATAATTTGAAAGAACACCCTTAAGAGGTTCACCCATAAACATCATTTCACTCACACTAGCCACTGCTTCATCAATCATATGAATCGTTGAAAATACATGAATGTCACTAGGTTGCTTTGTTGATTTGCACACATTGACGTTAACCTCCTTTTCATTTACCCAAAATAGTTGGAACCATCGCATTAATTTCACAATAAAGAATAACAAAATCAGCCGGAAAGATAAATCGATCAACCTTCACTAATATATCATAAAGTATCCCTATGGGGTGTTTGATAGACCTGTCATTGTTGTGGATTTCAGTTCACCCAGCCCAAGTTGTTTGAAGATTTCATATGGCATCAAGTTTATACTTGCCCCCAAATCACATAAATCTTTGGCAAACTTAAGCATACCAATGGTACATATGATAGTGAATTCCCCAGGATCCTTTTTCTTTGTAATCACATCGCTAGTCATAATAGCACTACAATTGTTTTGAAGTCCATGCTTCTCTTCTTAGTGACCAGCTCCTTCATGATTTTGTTATATCCCGACATCTCCAACAATGCTTCCACTAAAGGAAGATTCATAGAAAGTATCTTGAACACGAATAGGAATTTCTTGAACTTTTCATCTTCATTTCTCTTTTTGAGACGTTGAGGGAATGGAGGAATTATTTTGGTAAGAGGTTGCACTAGCTTTGGAGATGATATAGCCCTTTCCTTCACTTTTTGCCACTCTTCAGTGGGGCTTTGTTTCGGACCCTGTTCCTCCTCTTTGAGCATATCATTTTCCGGTGTTTGAACGGACCTCTCTTCTTCAACGATGTCCTTTTCTTATTCATAAGCATTTGACTCATCATTAGCCTTCTCATTACCGACTGCTATCTTCCCACTTTGAGTCACAATTGTCAAATCTCTGTCATCATCAGCCCTCGAATTTGTTGCATATTCATCTTCACTCCTTTCAAATAGCTTGGGTTCTAATTGTGGTGAAAGTTGGCTCATTTTTCCTTCAAGTTGATTAATTACATCCACATGAGAATTTACCCTATTATTCCATGATGAGAAATCAACTTTCATCTCCTTAAGCATGTCATCAGATTCTTCAACCTTATCAAGGATACATGACAATAGTTTATCCACTTGTAGGTAGCCAAAACTACCCTGAGATCTTGGGCAGTCACTTGATTGTGTGCAGTACTCTTCATGACTATCTTATTTCTTCCAAGGGTCATTTTGTTCAGTCTACTCTTGATTGTATCGCTTCCGCTTGTCTTCATAATATGAGTTCCAACTTTAATACCCACTCGACATTAAATAGCTCGAGTGAGAACCCTCTTCAAATCGAAACACTCTTCTTACTACTTTCTGTTCACCAATGCTTTCTAGTACTTGTTTACTCAACCAATCCATTTGGACATCATTTTGCTAAAATTCTTGTGAGACCCCATGGTTCTTTCGCATAGTATGTGTATCATTAATGCTAATATGACTTGGTGTATCATTTCAGGAGAATAAGGATGCAAAGGCGAGGTAAAAAAAAATGAAAGAATTAGACTAACGTTATGGGTCAATGATGCCCTTAAACAAGTTCGAGTTAAAGAATGTCTATTCTAACACCCCGCCAGTTCAGAACGCTTAAGTTAACCTGTACCTTTGGGGATAAGACAAAGAGTGTCTTATATTATAATGAGGATGTTTTATAAGGTGATATAGTCGCCCAATGATCGTAAGTTATGTTTTGAAGTAAAGCAAGTTGAGAAATAAAAAGTTGGCAAAAGTTAGAATAAGTTTCTTTGATAAATTTTCTGAAAATTGGGTTAAATGTCTCGGAGCTTTTCTCCCAATATATAAAGCTTTAGAAAAACTCCAATATATGAAATCGAAGGTCTACGAGTCTATTTTACAAAACACTAAATCAATTGTCCATAAGACTTCAAAATTGAGAGATATTCAGATTTTAGTGAGACTACACAAGCAGGCACGTGAAGGTGGGCCCCTAGCCCATATGTCGGTTTAGCTTTGTAAGATCAGATTTCCCTTCATTTTATCTCATTATTTTTTACCAAAACAAGAATACAAAAGTTCTAAACCCTCTCTAATGTTTCCCCTATCATTCAAGCAAATATTTACAAGATTTCAACGTGGTTTCACCCTCGGAACAGTCATAGAGATTGTGTTATTTCTTTCCTCCACGTTGGTTGTGATTTGAAGGATTCTTAATGGTGAATGAGTCTGGTTTTTTATGTGGTGTTGCTTATGTTTGGAGGTAATAATTCTCATCGTTCATTTTATTGAGTGACTCCAAGTTATAGCTATGCTATATAAGCAAGAACACGAATAGATGGCTCGAAAAATGGTATTTTGATAGTTATGTGATGTTGGGCTGTTTTGAAGTATTTTCTGATATTGTTGTTGCTGGAATATTTTTGGAAATGCTTTGTGTGTGTGTAGTTCATGTTGATATGAGTCTGGAAGAGAAGAAGAAGTATGGATGGATATTTAATTGTGACATAAATTAGTGTAACGTTGGCTCTATTATTGCATTGCAATTTTCAAATTATTTCTTCTTGGTTCAACGTCTTGCGTTTAAGGAGACTATTTGTTATTGACAAGACATGTTAATGTACTGCAAGCTCCATCAAGTTTAAGTTTAGGTTTTTTCCTTTTAAGATCTTATTGCATATGAAGAGAAAGACATGACTCCAAATGTGATTATTGGACTAACGTATAGGATGATGATTGGAAGCGGCGAGTTCCAGTTATTATGGTTATATTGAACAATTATAGGACTGTATTATACATAATTTTTTGTGGCTTTAATGGTTTGAAGACTCGTGGTTGGGATTTGGTTATGGTTATTTTGTGTTGGAAAAGAGGGGTGTAGCGATACGCTGAGTTTTAATTGTTGTGCAGGCATACTCTATTTGGTTGTTGTTGACTATTGTTTAGGCCTCCACTTGTTAATAGATTCTGCAAAAATGTATGTTATGTCATTAATTTGAGGTTGTAATTTGGAGAAGAGAAGGGAATGAAGCATACATTTAAAAATGGTTTGGCGAGCTAATCACTATGCTAGTGAGCTCTAAATTGCTCCTTTGACCCTGACGTGCTAATATTCGAGGTATGTTAAGGCTAAGAACTGTACTTCTTTGAGAGTGAATTTTGGAATCCTAAATCGTCAAATATTGTTTTACTACTCTATTACTAGAAAGACCTTTGGTGAAAGCCATTGATATTGCAGCTGGTGTATTCTTGTGACTCCATTATGTTGCTATTCCACTCGTTCGGTTAGATAGGGTATTTGGCTTCTTTATGTCATTTTGTTGATTCTCATGACTATAGGTCCATGTGTACAAATTCTTATTCTTCTTTAGGTGTAGTAACTTAAAAAGATTAGAGATGAACAATATGAATTTGAAATCAGTCCTCCTTCCTCGCTAATTTATATTTTTGAAAACTTTAAAATAAAATGTCGATCTCCAAAACTCTTAAATATAAATCGTAGGTTTAAACTACTAAAGTACGGGTTTTTCTGAAATACTTTCTTTTACAAACCGCTAAGGAAACATATATTGATACTAAGTGAGGAACTTTAAGCTCTTTATGAACATCCTCAAGTTTAAGTTGCCTTTCTAAATCCAAGGTAAGTGTTCCAGTTTAATCTACAGGTGTATAAGTTTAACGAGATATTTACATGTGATACGAAAGTGATTACGAGATAATGAGGACAAGAGTAGCAATGAGCCAAGATTGACAACATGATTTAGGTAACAAATGCATTACGGATCCATGAACCTGGTCGAAGTTCGAATCTTTCTGAGGGTTAGTGGAGTATTATATAAGTTTTGTGGAAGAATATTGTTTTTCTCCACTTCTAACACCTCTTACAAAGTTGACTTAAAAAGAAGTTAAGTTTTAGTGGACAATAGCCTACGATGGGAGATTCCAAGAGCTGAGATATCAAATGACTTCAACACCAGTTCCGACCCGACATGGTTGTCAAGAGGACAATGTAATATATTATTATTCTTCAAGAATTAAGTTGGTTTGTGTTCTGAAACATTAAAGAAAGGTAATTGCTTATGCTTCATGATAGTTAATGAAGAATGAAAAGAACTACTCGACCTACGATTTAGAGTTGACTGCAATTATTCATTCCTTGAGGATTTTGAGGCATTACTTAAATGTCTTTAATGCTAATATTTAAATAGATCCTAAGAGCCCAGTATATTTTTAGACTGAAAATGGTAATTCTACAATAACGTAGATGGAATGAATCGCTAAAAGTTATTGATGTGGATATCTTATATCATCCAAGGAAAGTAAAATATAGTAGCGGATACGCTCAGTCGTAATTCTATGGGTAGTTTATCACCTTTGGGAGCTGAGAACTAGGAGATGGCCTAAGAGCTCCATCAGCTAGTTGGTTTGGGTTTATATTATAAAACTCCAATGACATTAGAGTCACAGTTCAGGACTGGGTAATATCATCTCTATTTGTGGAGGTGAAGGCTTGATAAAGTGAAGATCCTAACTTAGATCAGCTCAGAGGCAAGGCTTTGTAGCAAAAAAAATATTCACCTTTGATAGAGCAGGAGAGACAGTCATCAGATTTAGAGATCAGTTATATGTTCTGAATGCCACATGGCTTCTATTGAAAAATATGGGACAGGCGAACCATTCTCGCTTCTCTATTCACATAGGAACCATGAAAATGTGTTATGGTATTAAGGAGATATGTTGTCAATAGGGAGAGGTAGAGCATCAGAAGCTTAGTTTGCTAACTCAAGAGATAGTTATTCCATTGTGGAAGTGGAAGGAGATAAATGTGAATTTTGTCACATGTTTTCCGCATTCGCGAGGGAAGATCAAATTCCATTTGGGTGATTTTTCACAAGTTGACGAAATCAGCCCATTTCTATCTAGTCAGGACTACCTTATGGTAGAATATGTTGGGAGGTACATTAGAGAGTTATTTATACTCAAATATGGCTCAGTATAGATTATTTCAAATAGATGGACACATTTTATAGCACAATACAGAGATCCTTGTTGAAGGGTTTGGGGACTCAAGTTAATCTTAGTACGGATTTTCATCTTCAGATTGATGGCCAAGCCGAACATATAATCTATATGCTCAAGGATATGTTATGGGTATGTGTGCTAGATTTTTGTGGAAACTGGTGTGATCACGTGTTACTGGTTGAGTTTTCTTATAATAACAACTTCCAAGCACATATTCAAATAGCTCCTTATGAAGCACTATATGAAAGAAGTGCAGGTCACCAATTTATTGGTTCAAGATCATGGAAGTAGAGTTGCTAGGTTATGATCTAATCTAACAAGTTATAGAGAAGGTAAATCTTAGTAGAGATCGGTTGTAGATATCATAGAGTAGTCAGAAGTCTTATGCAGATGTTTGACTACGAGACTTAGAATTTGATGTAGAAAATTGGTTTTTCTACAAAGTATGGCCTATGTAGGGTTTCATGCGATTAGTCAAGAAAGGAAACCTAAGTCCAAGGAATGTAGGGCCATATAATATTATTCGAAGGATTGGTAGGGTGGCTTACGAGATTGATTTCTTTTCAGAATTTAAAGTAGTTCATCCGGTGTTCAATGTATCTAGTTTATAGAAGTGCATCGATAATACTTTGAAATATGCCCGTTGAGGATATTCTTGTCTCTACAGACTTGTTTTATGCTAAGCTGTTAGTGGTTATTTTGGTTTGGTAGGTAAGAAAGATTTGCACTGAAGAAGTGGTTTCTATGAAAGTGTTATGGTGGAATAACAACGTTTAGGAAATAATTTGAGAAGCCGAGGAGGAAATAGGGAAGAATTACCCCCAACTATTGATGACTTAAGCTGAGTTGTTTTTCAATAATTGACAATTATTCATGTACATAAACTTAATTAGATTTTAAAAACCTCAAAAATGCAATTTATGTGGATTGTCGCAAGCTAGATATATGAAGCCTTGTAATTAGATTTTCGAACTGGATTTAAGATTTGCGGACGTAAAAAATATAGCCTTGCAAATAGCACAGTAGCAGGAAAGAATACAACTAAGAGATTTTTCGAATCCATTCGCGCACTAACGTTCTTAAAGAGGCGAGATTGTGAGACCCGTGGTTCTTTCGCATAATATGTGTATCATTGAATGAGTGTACAAGGCTTATATGACTTGGTGTATCATTTCAGGAGAATAAGGTTGCAAAATGGAGGTAAAAAAAATCAAAGAATTAGACTAACGTTATGAGACAAGGATGCCCTTAAACAAGTTCGAGTTAAAGAATGTCTATTCTAACACCTCGCCAGTTCAGAACGCTTAGGTTAACCGGTACCTTTGGGGATAAGACAAAGAGTGTCTTATATGTTAATGAGGATGTTTTATAAGGTGATATAGTCGCTCAATGATCGTAAGTTATGTTTTGAAGTAAAGCAAGTTCAGAAATAAAAAGTTGGCAAAAGTTAGAGTAAGTTTCTTTGATAAATTTTCTGAAAATTGGGCTAAATGTCTCGGAGCTTTTATCCCAATCTATAAAGCTTTAGAAGAACTCCAATTTATGAAATCAAAGGTCTACGAGTCTACTTTCCAACACACTAAATCATTTGTCCATACGGCTTTAAAATTGAGAGATATTCATATTTTAGTGAGAGTGCACAAGCAGGAACATGAAGGTGGGCCCCTAGCCAATATGTCGGTTTAACTTTATAAGATCAGAATTCCCTTTGTTTTATCTCATTATTTTTGACATAAATAAGAATAAAACAGTCCTAAATCCTCTCTAAAGTTTCCCCTATCATCCAAGCAAATATTTACAAGATTTTAACGTGGTTTCACCCTCTGAACGTTCATAGAGATTGTGTTATTTCTTTCGTTATCGTTGGTTGTGATTTGAAGGATTCTGGATTTTTATGTGGTGTTGTTGCTGTTTGGAGGTAATAATTCTCACCCTTAATTTGATTGAGTGAGTCCAAGTTATAGCTATGCTATATAAGCAAGAACAAGAATAGACGGCTGGAAAAATCGTATTTGGATAGTTACGTGATGTTGGGCTGTTTTGAAGTATTTTATGATATTGTTGTTGCTGGAATATTTTTGGAAATGCTTTGTATGTGTGTCGTTCTTGTTGATATGAATCTGGAAGAGAAGAAGAAGTATAGACGGATATCTAATTGTAACATAAATTAGTGTAACGTTGGTTCTATTATTGCATTGCAATTCTCAAATTGTTTCTTCTTGGTTCAACAGCTTGCGTTTAAGGAGGTTGTTTGTTATTGACAAGACATGTTAATGTACTGCAAACTCCATCAAGTTTAAGTTTAGGTTTTTTCCTTTTAACCTCATATTGCATATGAAGAGAAAGACATGACTGCAAATGTAATTATTGGATGAACGTACATGATGATGATTGGAAGCGACGAGTTCAAGTTATTATGGTTATATTGAACAATTATAGGACTGTATTATACATATATTTTTTATGGCTTTAATGGTTTGAAGACTCGTGGTTAGGATTTGGTTATGGTTATTTTGGGTTGGAAAAGAGGGGAGTGGCGATACACTTAGTTTTAATTGTTGTGCAGGCATACTCTATTTGGTTGTTGTTAACTATTGTTTAGGCTCCACTTGTTAATAGCGTCTGCAAAAATGTATGTTATGTCTTTAATTTGATGTTGTAATTTGGAGAAGAGAAGGTAAAGAATCATACATTCAAAAATGGTCTGGCGAGCTAATCACTCTGCTAGTGAACTCTAAATTGCTACTTTGACTCTCACGTGTTAATATTTTGCCTGTAATGGTTGTGTGACATGATTTTCTGTAGACTACATACTGTAAGGAAGGGGGTACAATCTATATTGATACAACAAGATCCAAAATCGATGTATGTTAAGGCTAAGCACTGTACTTCCTTTGAGCACGAATTTTGGAATCCTAAATCATCAAATATTGCTTTACTACTCTATGACTAGAAAGACCTTTGGTGAAAGGCATTGATATTGCAGCTGGTGTATTTTTTTGACTCAATTATGTTGCTATTCCACTCATTCGGTTAGATAGGGTATTTGGCGTCTTTATGTCATTTTGTTGATTCTCTTGACTATAGGTCCATGTGTACAAATTCTTATTCTTCTTTAGGTGTAGTAACTTAAAAAGATTAGAGATGAACAATATGAATTTGAAATCAGTCCTCCTTCCTCGCTAATTTATATTTTTGAAAACTTTAAAATAAAATGTCGATCTCCAAAACTCTTAAATATAAATCGTAGGTTTAAACTACTAAAGTACGGGTTTTTCTAAAATTCTTTCTTTTACAAACCACTAGGTAAACATAAATAGATACTAAGTGACGAATTTTGAGCTCTTTATGAACTTCCTCAAGTTTAAGTTGCCATTCTAAATAACAGTTAAGTGTTCAAGTTTAATCTACAGGTATATAAGTTTCACGAGATATTTACATGTGATACGAAAGTGATTACGATATTATGAGGACAACAGTACCAATGAGCCAAGATTGGCAACATGATTCAGGTAACAAAAGCATTACGGATCCATGACATTACATGCTATCCATTCTACTTCCGAGCTATAATGGGAAGGTATGGGGCCTATTGCCTATATTTATACGTATGAGACACAGATTGTCACAAGTTGGTGAATATGATCCCGGTTCGCTATCGGAAGGCACCACCATTGCTAGCACTTGGTTGGGTATGACATGCATTTGCATCTATATATATATATATATATATATATATATATATATATATAT
>JAJOON010031021.1:0-35281 GCA_029582645.1 Solanum megistacrolobum | reverse complement strand
TTTTTTTTTCCCACCCAGTGTCAAATCCAAATCAGGGAGGATATTTAACTAGAATAGAGCATAAACCTAAAAAGATGAACCAAACCCATACAGAAACAAGAAAATAGCATCACGGTTTGGATTGAATCTCAATGAAAAAACACATCAACGAAAAGTCAATTCAATAAATTTAATGACCTTTACTTATAACTTAAAATTGTACCCACATTAAGCCTGACTAAAACATTTTTAAAAAGCCAAAAAAAAAACACCCTGATGATAAATATCTCACTGCTCAAACACAATTTAGTATATCATCACAATTTTAAGATATGAATTATGGAAGACAAACATCATTATAATCCAATATACTAAAATTCATTTTTTTTAACATTGTAGATAACTAGGGAGTACTTCGACTTTCATATTATTTTGTTGTAGTTACTATCCACTTTTTTTTTTACTATGTGATATTTTTTGTACTTCAATTACTTCTGCTTTGTCTATCTTTTCGGTCTATTGGAAACAGTCTCTCTCTACCTCTACCCTCTCAAATCCCACTTGGTGTGATTACACCGGATATGTTGTTGCTGTTGTTGCAGATAATTGGGGGGAAATGTAAGGAATTTGCAGCAGAAATCACAATTTGAATCGCGCTAATTGATTCAAGAACAATTCGAAGCTGCAATTAACATATGGCATATATCACACATCAAAGTAAAAGAAAGTAATAACATTGAAGATTGAATTTTTAGCTTCATATGCAGTTTGGGATATCTTCAAGAAATTCTTCGAGATAACACTGATTAGTAGAAATTACAATGAATTAAACTCACAGTTTGATTTGGTGGAGAAATTGAACGGTGAAGTGCTCTGATGATCTCCGGCGGCCGGCACCGGGAAAGAAGGTTGATGAGAATTAACAGACTGAAAACAGTTTGATTTCGGGTCCATTTGATGTTTATTTAGGCCTGCTAGGAGGAGTTTTCAGTTGGGCCATAGGCTTTCTAGTTAAATGGGCTCTAAATTATATTTGGAGAATTGATCCAAATAGCCGCTCAATTTAACTCCTTAGGATGCAACACAAATCCCGCTAGTTTAGGTCATAATTACGTTCGGACATAATATTTAAACAAATTATCCTCTCCACCACTTTTTTTTTGCTAGATACATGCAGGTCAAATTAGGTGTAATTTGTTTTAGATACATTATATTCAAGCGTGATTTCCATGTATCTGGAATACATTGGCTCTCCCGCTCACATCTCTCATGTATCTCTTGCCTCTCTTCTCTCTCTCTCTCTCTCTCTCTCTATATATATATATATATATATATACACATGAATGTATCATTGTTTCACAAATATTGTTTTTTTTTTGTGTATTTGATATTAATTTCATGCATGTATTTGTGTATCCAAAATCAATTTCATCTAGTGTATCCGAAATTAATTTCATCTCATGTATCCGATATCAATTTCATCAATATATCTGGCATCAAATATTTAGTGTATACATGTATCTTGCTTCAAAAAATGCATTGATACATTCCTCAGTGTATCCGTGCATAAAGAGAGATAGAGAGAGAGCGAGGGAGAGAGAAAGAAGGAAAGAGTGAGGGAGAGAGAAAGGAGAGAGCCAGGGAGAGAGAAAGGAGAGGAGAGATAAAGTGATTATGTAATTAGTTTAGAGTACATGTAATTATTTTAAAGTATTGGGAGATTTAGTAGATATGGTAGGGATGTTAGTCTAGTTAGGTAGTTTTTCCTAAATTAAAATGGCCACGAAATGCATAATATTATTATGTATACTTCATACTTCCTCTGTTTCAATTTATTTGTCTTACTTTCCTTTTTTAGTTTGTTTAAAAAAAAATGTCTCCTTGCTCTTTTTTTTCTTGCCAGCTCTTTAATGTTAACTTTCTACATGGCATTGTCTTCATGTAAAGGAAGAGTTCAATGGAATTCATTTCTTTGACACTGGTTGTTCTTTCTACCTAAACTTGCGGTTAACTACCAACTGCAAGAGAAGAGAAGAGAGAAAGCAAGCCGGGAATGAGTTGGAGTGTTTAGTTCTCAATTGAGACCAGTGTCTAGATGTGCACTCTCAAAGTTGGGGTGCTTACTTGCCAACATAGGTAAAGTTTGAGTGTTTGTCTATGTAATCAACAATAACATACTCAGTTTAATAACACAAGTAATCTCAAAAAGAAAGAAAAAAACTAAGCAATATATTCAATACAAATCAAATTTGCTGGACAAGTGAAATATCTGAAGCAACCTCATACAGGTCCTTCAAGCAATCTTAATACTAAAGAAGAATGGTTTCAACACTCCAAAACATATGAAACTTCATCCAATTTCTGCATTTTTATCACAGCTCCCTCGTTCTCGTCTCGTTATAAATTTCTTTTTCTCCGACTAACCAAGGATCGAAATTTTTCATAATCTACAGATTACAATGAGCACGCCAAGCGTTTATGGCTAAAGAGTAAGATCATTGAACCTACCTTACATAATATCCTACTGGAACAAATCTTAGACCTTGTAGTAAAAAAGAAAAAAAAAACAGAATCTATATATCTGGTTTAAATTAAGCTTGAAAATGAAGATGTGAACGCGTAAGGAATGTTGGCGAGAGGACCTCTCTGGCATGCGAGCTCGTGGATGTCCTTCACGATGTCAAAAACTGCATCGGGTTGTGCAAGTTTAAGTGCATTCTCTGATATAGTTTTGCGCTCATCCTCTTTGGTGCTAAACCACTCTGCAACAATCCGGGCTGTTTCCTTGGGGCTTCGTGTGAAAACACCAGCTCCATTGTCCACAACGTATGGAACGTTTCCCTTTTCCTGCAAATACATAACGGAAATGTAAATCAGTAAACTCGGTCATAACAGCAGTTATACTACGATAGCTAGCAGTCGAATAATCAATGTTTTGATTTCACTAACTTGTCCGGGAATGTAGTCGTTGAGAATAATTGGCAGACCTCTGATTAGTGCTTCTGCAATTGTACCTGGTCCAGCCTACAGGTGAAAATAACTGAATATTTAGTCCCACATTGTGAACAATGCACAAAAAAGAATACACGGCAACAAAAGCGAAGCCAGAAGTTGAAGCTTGTGGGTTCGGAGGTCTAGTCCCTTCCAAGTTATTGGGTTCTAAATTAATATTTGTACATATTCAATGGATATTTAGTACAAATACAGAGTTTGACCAAGACTACCAAGCTGAACCCGTAATAACTGAAGTGCTAGCTCCGCCCCTGCATAGCAATGCTAAAATAGGAGTGCATCGACATACCTTTGTGATAATGCAGTCGCAAGCTCCCATCCACTTCTCCATCTGTTTCTGAAATCCTTTAATCTAGATAGCAAGAGGTAAAAATATTCAAAATATTTTTCGATTGTCAAATAAAGCTGAGGTGTTAACGTAGTTTTGTAAGGCGCATTCATACTCCAAGAATCTAATTCTGCTTTACCTTGACTGGGATGTTCCATTCGAGTGATTGTAATGTGGAAGCTAGCTCTTCATTGCGTCCACATATGACAACCATTTGACCAATAGGTTTCTCCATTTCTTTATCGAAAAGAGCTTCTCCGAGAGCCTTTGCAGTTTTTTTCACTGGTCCCATCCCTTCACCCCCACCCATCAGCAACACTGCCGGCAATGTGGGATCCATCTCTAGCTCTACTCTGAGGTCATCCTATAGCAAGTATTGAGAAAACAATAAGAAAAAGTAAAAATGAAACATGGATTCAAAGGACTGTGATTCTGTTGTAAATGAATGAAACATTCACCTTGGTAAATATTGCTCTACAAAAAGAGGGACGAATAGGCAACCCGAAAACGCGTGTTTGAGATTCTTCCAATCCATCAAATAAAGCCCTCTTTGCTACCTCCTCAGCGGGGCAGTACAATCGATTGACCCCAGGATGAAACCTATCATTCGAAAGAGGATACCAGTTAAACTGACATATTAGACATGAAAGCTAAATTGTCTGGACTCTCCAAAAATGTCACTGCACCCATGTTGGATCCTCCAAAAATGCACTACTTTTGGATGATCTAACATGCACCTAGTGGAATATTTGAAGAGTCCAAGCAACATAGCAAGAAAGTGTTAGATATATTCAAACTCCAAATTAAGTTACTCGATAATTTACCAAGTACGGTGGCAAGTACTGAGGTCCGTAATAACCGTGACAAATATTACTTTCTTTTGTAGACCTTGCCATTTTAGAACCCACAAAGGAATGTGCTGCATAAGAGGATGAACACTGATGATTATGTCTGGCTTGTACTCCATCAGGCCAGCCTCCACCTCCCTTCATTTTCACAAATCAATAATTAGATATGAAACTTAAGCAACCAGGTCAGAAATCTTTCTTAACAAACAAGACAAGTCGATATTGACAAAATGATAAGATTTGAAGCATTAAAGAAATGATCAAAAACTGTCAAATGCATTCAAAATACAGTACTATAATTGAAAATGATGAATTTATGGTGTGCTAACCTAGCTGGCGTATCAAAGGAAAATCATTTAGAAAATAACAGAAGTCATAGGTTATCACGCTAAAGAATACTCCCTCCATTTCAATTTGTTTGTCTTACTTTATTTTTTAGTATGTTTCAGAAAGAATGTCTAGCAACTCTTTAGTTATAATTTTTCACGTGGCATGTTTAAGACCACAAAATTAAAGAACACTTAAGTACATTCTACATATCTTTCGTTTGAAACAACAAGATTCAAAAGTTTTCATTACTTTCTTAAACATCGCGCCTAGTCAAAACTAGACAAACAAATTTAAAGTGGAAGTATCAAACATCCACAATTTTTGAAAACAAAGAAGGAACTATACTTGGCGTAAAAGGCGGCAATGGCAGCAAGATAGGCAGAGTGTATCCAACGAGGGGATGTGCCGTGAAATGCAACCCTCCAAAGCTGAACATGTTTAACCATGAACTTGTATTGTTGTTCCATGGTGTTCAATGGCCATCCAGTGTATTCCTTCCAAACATCTTTTACAAAAACCTACAACAATTGAACACATCTGACATTACCAAATCGAAATATGAATTTGCAGTATGTCCAATAAATACTTCATTAGGAATGTCATACCATGGGAGGGAAAAACTGTAGTAACTAAATTGTTAAACTTAACAAGTAAAAATTTATGCCGGAGAAGTATTTAACCAGATGGGATCTCCATAAACATGAAAATTATGTAGATCAACGCAAAAAAAAAAACACAACTTGTAGGTAGAGATGACAACACAAATCAATATTAAATCTCTAAGCAAGGGGATTTGGGGATTCACAATTTCAAACAAAAAATGCAATAAAAAGAGAAATTCAGATCATATAGCTAGAAAACCAAAAGGATAAAACTTATATTATACATTATAATATCCTTAACTTTCAAGACTAGCCAAAACTTCAAAGAAAAAAACTTGGTTTTTATCATTGGAAAACTAAAACTCAATACCTCAATATTGCACATAGGACAACACGAATCCACATGGAATTTCTAAACAAGGGGATTAATGGGATTTACAATTCCAAACTAAAAAATGCAACAAAAAGAGCAATTCAGATCAAATAGCTAGAAAACCAGAAAGATAATAACTTTACGATGTAATATCCTAAAACTTTAAGAACTAATCAAAACTTCAAAAGAAAAAAAACTTGGCCTTTATCATTGGAAATTCGATACCTCAATATGACAAATGACTCAACAACACATAGGACAACACAAATCAACATGGAATTTCTAAGCAAGGGGATTAATGGGACTTACAATTCCAGACCTAAGAAATGTAACAGAAAGTGTAAATCAGATCAAACAGTCAGAAAACCAGAAATATAATAACTTTATATTATACTTTACATTATAATATCCTTAACTTTCAAGAACTAATCAAAACTTCAAAGAAAAAAACTTTGCCTTTATCATTGGAAATTCAAGACCTCAATATGACAAATGATACAATAATGCACATAGAACAACACGAATCGACATAGAATTTCAAAGCAAAGGGATTCACAATTCCAAACAAACACAGCATTTCATATCAAATAGTTAGAAAACCAGAAAGATTGAAACTTTACATTATACTCATCCCCAAATTCCAAATGAAAAGCATCGCGAATCGCCTCAGCTGAAGCCCTATGTCCACCCCCTGTATCACTCATCAAAATAAGCACATTTTTTGTCCTTTCAGCACCAAGCTGCACCATTTCCATTGTATCATTTTCATCTTGAAATTCAATATTACATCTCTTTGTAGTGTTGTTATTCCCTACAAACCCATAAACCCCAACTCTCTCCAACACCGTGCTTATCGGATTCCTCACCGGAATCACCTCAGTCACCATTTCCCCTTTTCTCTAATATTCCAATTCTTAAAATCTCTATATTTGGTAAAAAAAGTTCAATTTTTCTTCCACTTTTTAGCAAATGTATATCAAAATCAAACACCCAACCACATAAAGATTTCAAATTTCCAAGAAAAGAATGAATCCACCACCCCTTTGACCTGCCGGAAAATGGGGTTCTTTTTTCCGGCAAGATCAAAGAGTTGGGGATTAAAAAAGAGGAAAATGGCTATAAAAACACAAAGGGGTTACGAAATTTCAAGAAAATGGAAGAATGGAACACCCTTTAATGGATTTTCAGAGAGTTGAAAGTATGGAGAAATGGGGTTAGTTTTTTCTTCTTTCTGTTAATAGGAGATTATGAAAGGACAGAGCAGAGAGATATGTGGAGAATGGTTCTATTTTTAGATGTACTATATTTGGTGGCAGTGTCCTGAGGAATTTATTGACATACCATATAAACATGTTCAAATTTGGCTTTTGAGTATACACGTCTAGACATTTTATTTTATTTTATTTTTATCGAATTAGTTGGATTTTTCGAATTACAAAATATCATCTACACCTTCAATATTTTTGTGTTATATCATCATTGAATATCCACGAGACACAATGGAAATGAGTTGGAGTATTTTGTTGTCAGTTGAGATCAAGTAAAGGTGTCTAAATACACACTCTTTAAAGTTAAAGTGATTACTTGTTAATTGAAATTAAGTTTGAATGTACATTTATGTATTATGCTTTTTTTTAGCAGATTCAAATATAATTTGTTAAAAACAAATAATTTAAACAATACCCCTTTATGTTTTAATAATTGTAATGTTTGAAATTGCTTATTCATACCTCAATTAATTTAATGGAGTATATGTCATTTCTCACTAGACATAATTTGAAATCTATTATTTTTATTTATTTAATAATATATATTTATACTATTCAAGCCAAAAATACTAAATATTAGATTTATTCTTAAATACAATTTTTATATATTTTTATCAAGTTAAATTATATCACACAGATTAAAATGGTGGAAGTTTGTTTTTGAAGTGGTTTGTAAAATAATATATTGTGGTGGTCCTTCCACTTGTCTTTTACAGATGTGTGCATACATTTTTCAATGAGAATTAAAATATTCTTATATTATAATATATAGTTTTCATGGGCCATTGCCAAGTTTATTGAGTTGTATTTAGTCCTTAAAAAAGGAAGGTACCTTTTTGAAATTTTAAATTTAAAACTTTAAGGAGTGCCTTATTTAGAAAGAAGTTAAAATATTAGAAAAGGAAAGTCACAAATGAGGTACAAATGGTGTTGTCTGTTGCCATTTTCAAATTTTTTTCAATATTTTACGTTATTTCATGATTATTGTCCTAAAACTATATCCTAAAAGTAATTTATTACATCTTGGGGGTAGAATAAAATAATATCAAATTAGAAGGAATAAAGTAAGGTATCCAAAAATAAGGTTGCAATTATATTTATATTTCGTCTGGTTGAAGATACAAATCCAAAATTAAGGTTATGATTAAATATATACTCTGTTTAATTGAAGGTATAAATTTACACCTCCAACCAAACAAAATATAATTTTAATCTTGATATATCTCACCTTATCTCACGTATCAAACGACCATTGAGTTTAAGATAGTATAATCCATCAAAATTGCATCAATTTGTCATAGACTAATGTCTTATATAAATTCTATTAGAGTTAGACTAATGCATTACAAATATTTTCGAAGAAAACACTGAAAAGTTTACACAGAAAGCTAACTGATTGTTGATGCATCTTGTAAGCTACATTTCCCTCTCAATACATCTGGTATCCAAACGATTAAACGCGCACCCACTGCCTTTGACTCGAACTATATATAAACATAACAGAAAGTTACATTGTATCGAGATTTTAAGACATATGTATATATGTCTACACAACTCGGAGCTTTTCAATTCCTGAATCCGCACCTAAGGATATCTACATTCAGGTACAAAAGCAAACCTACTCAATTGATGCCACGACAGATCGGGCAGGGAGGATCTGTTACATTGCCATGATGTGTTCTTTCCTCCAAACAATCAGCATGGTAAAGATGACCACAAACAAAAACTGCCACAACAGAGGGCTCACAGGAAGGTATGTTGCTATCGAGCATATAGCGTTTCTTTCTCAAAGGCTTCTGACATAATCCACAAAACAGCTTGGTGACATTGGAAGATGTTGCATTCGTTGCCAGTAAACTGGGCGCAACGCCATAACTTTCTGGTTTGTGAAGTTCACTCTGTTTACTCTCTGAAAAGAAATGCAAAGGAAGTCAAGTGAGAAGCAGAAAATATTATCAAAGATGTTAATAGTGCAGTGTTATCAAAAACATAAAGCGAAATCCGTTGGGGCTTTAAGTGCAAAGAGAAAATAAAGCATGAGCTTTAATGAAAAAAGACACAAAGGGAGAAAAAAAATACAAATATATATGTTTAGTCCAAGACTAATGAATGACAATGATATGAACAAAGAAATTGAAATTTTTTTTACGATAAAATGAAATTTCAGTTGTTTAATGTCGCCTCTTCGGAAGAGACTCATTGACAAAGAAAAATATGTCTTAGAAGATTGATGACGACACTGAAGTATACTTTAAGCGAGGCAAAGCGCTCAACACATTTTGAGCCTTGCTTTAAGGCCTAAGTGCGCCTTTGACAACACTATTTAAGTGTTACTTAATATTGATTGGCTTAATACATGAACGACCACTTGAACTTGTTAAAACATTTTTGGTTTTCATTTAGACAACAAATCTAGAGGCCCTATGTATTGAACACTTTATGTTGTCGAGAATGTGCCTATTGAACACGCCTTGATGTACGTCTCTCTGTTTTGCAGAAAGATTGGATCTTTCGCAGGAGAAATTTTTTCCAACTCCTCTTCTTCTTCCTACTCCCCGAAAATATTGGTGTTGCCAGATAATGAAGCTTTACAGAATTCTTCTTTTCAACTCCTCTCCCTTTGTCTCTCTTTTCATGTCATGAATTATTATTTTTCTTTTGCTCATTGGTTTTATTTGTCACATCAAGAGCAAGTAACATTCATGCACCTTAGTTTGTTTAGAATTGTAAGATAAGTGATCAATACACACATTTTTTATAATGTAAACCGTTCAATAGGTTGGGGCCCTAGATGGGTGTCTAAATGAATCTTTTTGCTCGGTTCAGCCATTCAAGGGGTCGTCTATGTATTCAACCAAGTAGATTCAAAAGAAAGATAAGAGAATCACTCAAGACTGATACAAAAAGAACAAGAAATTTGATTTACAAGGCCAAGTTTAATTTCTATTAGAACAATTACATTTGATGGCAAAACAAGAACTTGGCCTCCAAAAGAGACCAAGATCCTTGTGCAACTACTAAGGAGTTGCACAAGATGTATGTGGAAAAAGATAAGGAAATAAGTTGCACCTGTGTCATGTCCAGAATCCGAGTTGCATTTACTAGCTGGCTTTAAGGACATCTTCTCATCATAAAGAGGAGTCGTTCCACCACGGGAAGTTGATGCCTCAGCATTATTAGCAGACCTCCGTCGAGTATAATGGATCCCATAGTAGTGATGAGGATTCTTTGAACACATTGCCTGGTCAATATTTCGACGGTGAACAATAGATGGTTGTTGGCATTGTGTTACCTTTGAAGAATCATCTATGATATCCATAATTGATGAGAAAGACTTTGTTGCATAGACATCAACTTGATGAGAGGTCTGCTCAATTAATACAAGAAAAGATCTAAGAAGGATAAGCATGAACACCGTAGTGCCAAATCATTTAGTGTTGTAACTCTTTCACCTCCCGATTATGTACATGAAAACCTTCTCCTCATAATTTTTTAAGGTGGGAATGTCACAACATTTATAACTAAGTCAACTAATCCCAGCTCATCAATATCTATAGAGTACCGTATCAATCGAGCTGATATATATTCCTCCATCATTTTACATGATTCCCAAAAATGCAACAGATGCAGATGTGTAAGCAGAGTAACTTTGAAGATTGAACCACATAGCAAAACTAGCGGAAATATTTAACTACCACTGCATGACAGGAAAGAAAGCTAACCTGTCTCGACAATGCATCCATCCCAGGTGGAGGCAGCTGGTCTGCAGCGACATGAATAAAGCTTTGAATTACGATTCAAGTATTCAACTGTCATTTCTCAAGGAAACTAACTATGCAAACACAATGAATATCAACCACAAACATTTTTTCATTTTGCATATATGCGTTAGTGTTGATTGGTAGGACTTAGGAGGGAGACTCCGTTGAACTCGAACAAATACTGAACGAACAAAAACCATCCTAGAATTTGTATGTCATGCTTCTAAGAATTTCTCACACGAAAAGCATTGCAATGATGGCGAGCTTCTTCTAGAAAGAATTCTATTTAAATAGAAGAAACTTAGCGCAGCTACACTTAAATATAAGGCAAAATAATCAGAACTTTTGGTGTGTGACAGTGATACCTTGGGTAGATAGAACAAGAAAATGGCATGGGATACTATACAGCAAAAGATCAAGTTTCCATCAGACCATCTTCCGCATAAGTAGAAAAGAAAGCAATGTAAATGGCATATGTTACAAACCATAGTTGGGAACCAATGTAGTACGAAGCAGAAGGAAAAGAAGTCTTGAGAAAATTGCGAGTATGGAGAAGTGATCCTTGACAGTTGAAGGTCATACGTAGATAACAGTAAGTTGGCCACGAGGTCATGTTCAACAATGCTTAGATATCTTATATCACTATACTAAAAGTTAGGAAATCCAATCAATAGTGAACATATTATTTCTGTTTCTAAAAGAGTGAAGTGAATTTCTCATAACTAACCAACTACAAGCAATTTAAAAGACAAAAAAACTCAGATTATTTTTATTTTTTTGATGACAAGGGAAACCCGCAGCCGCTACCCTTTGGGCGCGCACAGGGTAAAACTCAGATTATTGATCTGAAATAATCGTCTAAAATCCAAAAACTAAAACACAGGAAATGGAACTTTCTACTAAAATTTCATTCACCAAACTCTAAAAGCCTAACAATTCATAGAAAGTTAAACCTTTTGTTGGATAAATGAATTGCTTGCCACGAAGAAGGAAAAAAAAAGCAATCTTTACTTATTAGCAAGCTGTCAACTAAGGGAAAACGTTCCAATACCTCTTTTTACTAACTAAGTGTCCAGATTAGCTTGTGCGCACCTCAAATAATTCCACGAGAATCCGGTACTCCCACCAACACAAGTATTGTGTAACTCTGTTCACCTAACCTTGGACAAATAGGAAGAAATCACCTAGTGTTTTTGCCTCCACTGGAATTTAACCACTAGAAAACGTCCAAATATTCCCAGCACATTAAAAAAATGAGACTCTACTATTAGTGATTGATAACTATAAAACAAGCAATTTTTCTATTAAGAAGCTACAATATCTTACTACCCACCTACCCCTCTAAACACCTTTTTGGAGTAGCATTGCATAATTTCAATTAAATTATAACACCAAGTACAATGCTAATCGAACAGTCAAATCAGCCACTGAGAATTCTTCCAAACAAGAAAAAGAATCAAGAAAATAAGACAACAGAGTGAGCATTTTCAGCGGAAATAAACACAAAAAGGAAGAAGCATTTATAAGCAAGAACCAATTTTTACCAGTACGAGAAAAAATCTTATTGAGATCAGTTCTTCTCTTTCTTTTCCCAATATGTATAATACACACACAACAACCAATTATATGTGAAACATAAAAATCTAAGTGTCAACCTAAAGAAAACGTCCCAACAGTGCAAAGCCACGAATTTCACTAAGGGGATTCAAAATATAAACACATAAACACCAAACAAACCAAGGGGATTATTCATCATGTACTGTATATACACATAAAAATATAATTTTGATCTTATATATACCGTGCAATTTCTACCAAACCCCTAGCTCCGCCCCTGAGTCCCAATACTTCCAACACATTAAAAAATAAATGAGACTCTAGTTTTAGACATTAATAACTACTCCATTAACCTAGCAATTTCTCAATTAAGAACCTATAATTTCCTCCTCCCCCCACCCCCACAACCCACCAATCTAAACACTTTTTTTGGAGGGCGGAGCCAGGTAGGGTCAAGGGCTTCATTCGAACCCCCTTCGACAACAAATTAAACTATTGATAAGACAACAAAGTAAATGTTGAACCCCTTTAGCTTCTTTGTGTATTTACTTTTCATATTTTGAAAGTGAAAATACTGGTTCCGCCACTTACTAGCATTGCATAATTCCAAGTAAATTACAACAATAGAAAAGAATCAAGAAAACAAAACAATTCAGCACAAAAAGCAAGAAGCATTTTAAGCCAGAACCATTTTTTACCAGTAAGAGAATGAGTTTTATTGAGATCAGCTCTTCTCTTTCTCTTCCCCATAAGTTTTAAACACACACCCACAAAGCCAATTTCATGTAAACTCAACAAGATTAAAACTTTATAGAAAATCAGTGGCTATTTAGCCACTAATATTTGGGGTTTTGGGTAGTTAATTGCTTAATTTGGGAAAAATGGATTCTTTGGGGGTTGGGTTGGGGGGTGGGGGTACGGGGTTTGAGGAAGGACACGATGGTACGTACGACAAATATAAATTTCACAGAAAAGACATGGGAGGAGAAAGAGGAGAGACGTGTCATTACTTAGCTCTCGGTTTGGTCATAGATTTCGAAGTTGAATTTGAGGTTTTTTGAAATTTTATGTTGTATTTAGGTGTGTATTTTTACCTTGAAAAAAATTGATATTTTATGATGAAAAGTAAGGATGTCATAGTATGATATGGTACGGTATTGAAAGTTTGGATCCGTAATTTTGGTATTCGATTTATAAAATGTTATATCATGACCATATCAATTTAATTCGGTATGGTTCAGTATATGAAGTTCGGTTTCGATATTTTATGGTATGGTAAATCGGTAATCATAATTTGTTCAACTTCGACTAATATATACTCGTATAATGGAGTATTGACAATTTAAAAAAAGTCTCAATTGTATCATACTAACACATTACGCATGTAGAAATATATATGCAAAATAACGTACAAACAACTCCTTTTGTTAATCGATTACAATTCAAATACATTTCAATTAAAATAGAGTAGTCAAAGTTGATTTTTATGAGCTTGAAGTATTTAAAAGATCAAATTTTGAAGTATGTTTTGTTTTTATTACCTATTGAACTATATTTTCTAGGACTAATTTTGTCTCGATAAATGACAATATAATTGTTAACACTCACATGGGAAACCTTTAATCATGACTTTTGCTCGTTACATACCTTGATCCACTATGAAGATGTGTGAAAGATAAAATAAGTTAGTAATGTGGCTTTTATAATGATTGAAACTTCACAAGTTTCATATTTTAATTATCAGATATCTCTATTTTCTTGTGAATTATAATTTTTGAAAATTAAACTCCCTGAAAAATAATGTGCACAGTAATCTTGCACAAGACATTGCGTTTTTTAGACATATATATTTGAAACTGAAAGTGATTTTTTTGAAATTTAAACTATCCATCTTCATATCGAACAATAGTTACAAAAAAAATATTCAACACTTTTCTTGATTTTTATTCAATTTCCACATTCAATTTTATTAAGGATGTGATTTTCTTAATAACACTATGCATTCAGGCTACAAAAATAATCACATACTTAGTAATTTTAAAAATAAAGTCCGAAAAGATAAAGATATATGTAGATCTTATTATTACTTTTGTTGGTAGATCATCGACTCAAAAAATGTGCATATAGACTAAGAAGTTAAACTACTCTAGTATTTTCTAGAAGACGGGTCAAAAGGATAGGCCCATTAGCCAAAGAAGTGGGCTTGTTCTTGCATATCCATGACCCAATATATAAAGATCCCATTAGAAGCCTTTCATCTTGAAGACCAAAACAATTTTCAAACTCCATATCATCATCGATTCCTCGGTGAATCTTGTCATAGACAGGATATTGGCGTTATCTAACATATGATCTTGACTTCTATACTATTTGTTAGGATCAAACGTAGGTTTACTATCATATCAAAAATTATAGTTGATAGCACGAATGTAACTTTATCTTTTAACTAATTAAGTCCACCAAACAAGTATTACGTTTGATCATGACTCCGACCCAAATCACCCTGCTCAACCCCCCTCGTAGGAAATCAATTTCTATTAAAGCGTTGAAGATAATATTTATTCTTATAGGCTTATAAATATTTGAATGTGTTGAATAAGAAAAAGAAAAACTAAAAAGAATGAAGAATATGTTGATTCCTAAAAATATTTTGTTTCTTTGCTAAAACTAAATAGGATGCTAAAGAGATAAATGAAAATGATTAGGACTCTTTATGCCCTTTTCTATACTTTGAGGTGCAAACTGTTAAAAAAGAAAAAAGTTGAGATAAAGAACATAGACCTTCGTGTTATGGAATCGAAGAAACGAGAAAGAAAATTGAAGAAATAATGAATAAAATTATTGTATGATTCATTATATTGTTTATTATGTTAAAAATAAAAGATCATATCATTATTTATAGAAAATAAAATAAAAAGAGATATATGTTATTATTTTAGGTAGATATTAAATTAAAAGGAAACTAAATATTATGTAATTAATGTAGATTTCTAATAAGAAAAATAAATATTCTAAAATATTTCTAAATTGGAAAAGAAAAAAATACTCTACCATTAATGTAAATCATAAATTAGAAGGGAAGTAAATTTTAACATTTCATTGAACTTAGGCACTTACCTTTCCTCCTTTTGCTTATAGACAACGTTTTGGCTTTACTATCGTTCATGACTTTGACATCGTCAAAATTTACAAAAATAGTTGTTTTAAATTATTTTTCAATAATTTTTTCTTATCTTATTCTTAGTACGTAGTAATTGTTCCTAAAAACTACATACAATATAGAATAAAATAAATATTTGATGAAGAAAGAGATATTATCTTGAATTCCTGATACATTAATAATGAAAAAATAACCAAAACTTTTCTAATTTTTTTTAAAGACACGTATAAAAGAAAAACACGATAAATAATTTTATTAGACCGAAAGAGAACTACCATAAAATCCTGTTTAATGATGTTGCATCCTCACTACTAATTATTTCTAAAAGCCATATTTACGTGCACAAATTACTAACCTTTTACGTTTTATGCAATATATAATAGTTGTATCGCTTCATTCCATAACCATGACGTGATAAATTATTAAATAGTAGTAATACTAACAAACAAAGAAAAGAAAATGACTACAATTAATGAAAGATGATGTATAAATTCAGAGGACAAATTTGAAAGGGAGCGAAAGTGTTCACTCGAATTCTCTTGCAAACCTAACACTCACTTTGCATATAAATTTTGTAAGTATCGTCTTAAATGATTATTTTATAAGTTAAAGTATTTAACTGACTCAACAGAATCAAGTTGAGGTATTTAAATCAATATACATTCTCAAAATTAGAATATTAAGTTACTAGTTAAAACTAAATTAAAAAACATAATACTTAAACGTATCATTCTAATCTATTTTTTTTAAAAAAAAATCTATTTTTTTTTAATTAAAAATAGTTTCCGTCAAATCTAACAGGCTATAGTTAGTTAAAATTACCGGCCAAAATAAGAGTGAGCCACAGACCCACCGAACAAATCTGCCATCTTTTCATCTTCTTCTCTTATTTAATTTTTTTTCCCATTCACGTTTTTTTTCTCCATCTCACTCTTTTCTCTCTCTAAATCACACTTTCTCTCTCTAGATTTGTCGGTGATGGGAACAACAATTCTGTCAGATCTCGGAACGGAGATTCTGATTCCGGTGTGTGCACTCATCGGAATTGCATTTGCGTTAGTACAATGGGTGATTGTTTCGAAAGTTACGGTTTCGACTGATGGTAAATCGTCATCTTCCGGTGCCGGCGCTGACGGTAAGAATGGATATGCTGAATCACTTATTGAAGAAGAAGAAGGGATTAATGACCATAGCGTTGTTCACAAGTGTGCTGAAATTCAAAATGCCATTGCTGAAGGTACGTGAAATTAGCATTTTTTTTATTTGAATTTTTTTGGTTTTTAATTTTTTAGCTGCATTGAAATTGCTTAATTAACATGTTCGCTCAATTGCGTAATCTACTACTGTTAAGTATACACGTGTATTTTTAAATAACTGTGGTGTCCGAGTCAGCTTTTTGTGCACCTACGTAGATTCACATGATGTAAGTATCTGAGCTAGCTTTTGCGCACCTTGGTAAATTCACATATACAAGATTAGAACAAATGAGAAGAATCATGTATTTTTATTTACTCTATTGGGATTTGAACCTGAGACTGTATGATTCTGAATCCACGTTATTGATCACTAGGCCACACAAGGTGTGTGTATAAGTATATTGTATATGTATTTATGTATGCATATATGTCTCGGTATATTTTCTTTGTATGACGGTGGTGGTAGGTCCAGTTTACGTACCTTGACTATACCAGCACACATAGGAGGATGCAGTATATGGATTTTATGTGTTCTATGTGGATGTCAAATTAATTTTTAAAATAGTAACTGGGATTCTTAGAGGATACCTTAATACTATATATTTACAAGACCGACCCACTAGATCCACCCCTTGGTGGGTTGAGTGAAAGAAATCACCTAGTGTTTTTATGTATTGAAAATTTCAAGTACCTGTATAATACTAGTAAATTGAATGAACTTGTTCTGTTGTTTATATGTATACGTATGTGTGGTGAGTAAAGGTAGCAGCTTTGATGCTTTGGTATACTCTCTCTGTACTTTTACGTGGTTTGTTGGTATACTTTCTTCTGATTTACTTGGCATGTTTAGCATTTAACTGCTAAGTTTTGTCTAAATAGTATTTCTGGAGTGGTACATGTTTATGTTGTGATGCAACTTTGTTTGTTCATCATAAAGATCTGAGCTTTTCCTGCTTTGCGGGTTGCTTACTACTTAAATAATGATTATTTAACAGATGTTATAGACTTAGACTTTAGTCTTCTTCTTTAATTGTTGTTACAATTTATAGTTTAGCCATAAAGATTTGAAATTTTCCTGCTTTGTGGGTTGCTTACTATTCAATAATGATTATTGAACAGATGTTATAGACTTAAGACTTTAGTCTTCCTCTTTAATTATTGTTACAATTTATTAGCCTGCTATGATTATGATGGGCATGTCACTTTGTTATTTTATATTAACTAATTGCAGTTAGGTACTCCCTAAGCAACACTTGATTTACTATTAAATAATTTCTGGCTGCTGCCCAGCACTATCCTAGTGGTATACTTCTGTGAAGATAAGACTAGAGAAACCATGTTAACTTGGTACTTTGCTCTAGTCACATATCTCTACTCTAGAAGCCAACTTAGTGCAAGGGTGCTGAACTGAATAATAACATGTTACATCGAGTTATTAAAAAAAGATATGTGAATTTTAACAGCTTCATTGCTCAAAGTAAACTTTGAGCAACTAGAGGGACCGAAATTCGCTGATGATACGAGGTTATTTCAGCAGTTTTCTTTGAGCATCCAGAGTGGACATCTTTGGAGTGTAGAATTTAAAAAGAAAATAAGAAAGAAAAAAACTAGAGGAATTTTGAGATTCTTGCAATGAGATTGTATTTTGCTTTGCCCATTTATGCCTGCTGATGTCTTCTTTTTAACCCCAGGAAAAGAACAGGGGGGACTCTAATCTCAACACGTTATTGTATGTTTCTTTTAAAATGGATGATTAAAAATACTATAAGTAGTGTAGTTTTGGCAATTGGCATTTCAAATCTGGAGCTTATAACAGGCTTCAATTGAAATTTTGAATCATCAAAAGAGTGCTTCCTTTTGCTCTTACTAATATTGTATTGCTGGATTTGTTCCAGTTCACCGCTCTAGAGTCTAGTGTGTTGCGTTAATGTTTCTTTTAGCGTATATATGCTGATTTTTTCAAGACTTCCTACTCCCCCCCTCCCTTAATATCTTTGTCACTGTTAGGAACCATACTTGTCGTGAAAAATGAAGAATTTGACTGTTCTATGAATTTCTCAGAGTGCCTAGATAGTGAAATATTTCCTGATAATAGCGTTCCTAACTGCGGAATCAATCTATGCCACAGGTGCAACCTCGTTCCTGTTTACGGAATACCAGTATGTTGGTGTTTTCATGGTTGCTTTTGCAATTCTGATCTTTCTATTCCTTGGTTCTGTTGAGGGTTTCAGCACACAGAACCAGGCATGTACGTATGACAGCTCCAAAATGTGCAAGCCTGCTCTTGCAACTGCTGTCTTCAGCACCATATCCTTCTTGCTTGGTGCTGTAACCTCTGTGATTTCTGGGTTTCTTGGAATGAAAATTGCAACATATGCAAATGCCCGGACTACCTTGGAGGCTAGAAAAGGAGTTGGAAAGGCTTTCATTGTTGCATTCCGTTCTGGTGCTGTGATGGGCTTCCTTCTTGCTGCAAATGGTCTTCTTGTTTTGTACATAGCCATCAACGTATTCAAGTTATACTATGGTGATGACTGGGAAGGGCTATTTGAGGCTATAACTGGTTACGGGCTTGGTGGGTCATCAATGGCCCTTTTTGGTAGAGTTGGTGGAGGTATATACACTAAAGCTGCAGATGTTGGAGCTGATCTTGTGGGCAAGGTGGAGAGAAACATCCCTGAAGACGATCCTAGAAATCCAGCGGTAAGCTTATTGTGTCATTTAAATGGCAAGATGTGTTTATGTTTTTTCCTGGTTAGTTTTAATGCGAACTGTGTGCTTAGGTTATTGCTGACAATGTTGGTGACAATGTTGGAGATATTGCTGGGATGGGGTCAGATCTATTTGGATCTTATGCAGAGTCATCGTGTGCTGCCCTAGTTGTTGCTTCTATCTCTTCTTTCGGGGTCAACCATGAGTTCACAGCCATGCTATATCCTCTTCTTATCAGTTCTGTGGGTATCCTTGTGTGTTTGCTTACGACCTTATTTGCAACTGATTTCTTTGAAGTCAAGGCTGTAAAAGAAATTGAGCCAGCGTTGAAGAAGCAACTTGTAATCTCAACTGTTCTCATGACAATTGGAATTGCTCTTGTTTCTTGGATTGCCCTTCCGTCTACCTTCACAATATTCAACTTTGGAATTCAGAAAGAAGTTCAGAGCTGGTAAGTCTAAACTCTTTCCTGTGCTTCTATAACTTGAAATATTTGCATTACATGAATGTTGCTTCATAATATTTCTCGGATCGTCTTCGAAAGTTGTAAGCATGAAGTCAATATTTAGGTAAAGCAACTCCATTAAAATTTGGGACAAACTAATGGATGAAGATTCATTTCTCCTGCCTGTCCTTCCTTTCAGTCTCTCAGTAACATTTATCAAAGGCTAACTGGCATGCAAATTTGAACTTGCAGGCAGCTGTTCTTATGCGTTGGAGTTGGTCTGTGGGCTGGACTTATCATTGGATTTGTTACCGAGTACTATACCAGCAATGCTTACAGGTAGACTTGGGTCTCTAGCTGTTCTGTTTTGGTGCTTATTTGATTCTTGCCTATCAGAAATGTAAGCTTTGTTTCATTTGTTTCCAGCCCTGTGCAAGATGTTGCTGATTCTTGCCGCACTGGTGCTGCTACAAATATTATTTTTGGCCTTGCCTTGGGCTACAAATCAGTTATCATTCCAATTTTTGCCATAGCAATCAGCATTTTTGTTAGCTTCAGTTTTGCTGCAATGTACGGCATTGCAGTCGCTGCTCTTGGAATGCTGAGCACCATAGCTACTGGTTTGGCAATTGACGCCTATGGTCCCATCAGTGACAATGCAGGAGGCATTGCTGAGATGGCTGGGATGAGCCACAGAATCAGAGAAAGAACCGATGCCCTTGATGCTGCAGGAAACACCACTGCTGCTATTGGAAAGGTAAGACAGATACTCTTGTACTTCACCGAATGTTGTTAGGTCTAGTTAGAATAGAAGGTCCACTCCAATCTCCATTGCCTCTTTGTTAACATGCTTTCTATTATGGTAACAGGGATTCGCCATTGGATCTGCTGCTCTTGTGTCTCTGGCCCTCTTTGGTGCATTTGTGAGCCGTGCAGGAATTTCCACTGTAGATGTCTTGACACCTAAAGTATTCATTGGCTTGCTTGTCGGTGCAATGCTTCCTTACTGGTTCTCTGCCATGACAATGAAGAGTGTGGGAAGTGCTGCCCTTAAGATGGTTGAGGAAGTGCGCAGGCAATTCAACACTATCCCTGGACTCATGGAAGGAACCGCAAAGCCTGATTATGCCAACTGCGTCAAGATCTCCACTGATGCATCAATCAAAGAAATGATCCCGCCTGGTGCCCTTGTCATGCTTACTCCATTGATTGTAGGGATATTATTCGGTGTGGAAACCCTGTCTGGTGTGCTTGCAGGATCACTCGTCTCCGGTGTACAGGTAATTATTCTGATGACCTGTATAAAAACCTTCAAACGGTTTCTCTCTCTCTAATCCCGTATGATCTTTGGTTTGTAGATTGCCATCTCTGCATCAAACACCGGTGGTGCTTGGGACAACGCCAAGAAGTACATCGAGGTACACAATTAGTTAGACCTTATACATTCACATTCAGTTCCTATAAGAATCTCGAGAAACGTTGTTTATAACTCGTCTATTTGTGTCGTTTTTGGGATATTAGGCTGGAGCTTCAGAACACGCGAAAACTCTTGGTCCCAAGGGATCCGATCCACACAAGGCTGCTGTCATTGGTGACACTGTTGGTGACCCCCTCAAGGACACATCTGGACCATCATTGAACATTCTTATCAAACTGATGGCTGTGGAGTCACTCGTTTTCGCTCCCTTCTTCGCCACCCACGGTGGTCTGCTCTTCAAGATGTTTTAAGACAAAAGCAACTCAACTGCATCGAATTTTCGTCTGGTGATGTTTTTACTCCTTTGCCTACGTTATTTCGAGCATTTTTCGTGTTCATCGATAGGTAGGATGTAGGTCTGTGGAGAACTAGTGATGATAGCGAAATGTTTATGAAGAGTTTAGAAAAATCCAACTTTTTTTTCTTAAAGAGTAAAATGTATCCTATATAGTATATAGTATATATATACTTTTAAAGAAGTTGAAAATTTTGTAAGCTTTTATTTGTTGGTCTTTACATTCCATATTCTTTTAACTTGTCATGAACGGCTTTAAATTGATAATGCATAAATAAAATTATGAGTTTAACATCCATATACAACGCGTGAAAAAGAATTTTTACATTATCAGGTCTTGATGGGGGTAAATTTTTACCGTTTTCTTATGCCCATTGGCTTGCTAGTAGAATGTATATTTTGCTTTTTGCACATATTTGTGGTTAACTCTACTTGGATCTAACTCATCCACACTAGTATAATAAACATTTTACCATCAACGTATCTTAACCTGTTATAACAAGCAATACGTCTTATTTTCTCCAACGTAAAAGAATTCTTTTACATGATCAATGGAGGGGTATTATTTGAGCCTCATTTTGAACAAAAACTCCTAATAGCTTGTGGAAAAAATGGATTAAATGGGAAAAAAATTGGCCAACATTCATCAGTAATATCTAATGCAGCTTCACAACATTGAGGACCAATTAAATGGGGTTGAACACTTAAAAAAGATGTAATTATTTCTTCAACACAATTAGGAACATCATTAACTGATGTTAAAGTAATTGAATCAGGACTTAATCCTCCAAAATTAGGCAATAATCCACCAAAATTAGGTAATAATCCATCAAAAATTTGAGCATTCACAATTGATATGGATAATAAAGAAACTAACATAGTTGAATATAAGGCTTTAGGGCTCGTCATCGAAAAAAATTTACTCGAATCTGATGTTTTTTTTTTGTGGTATTTATATGTAAAGTTTATGAGCAAAATTGATAAGAAATAGTTACATTAATGTTCTATCAGTTTAATTTTTGTTTTGTTTAATGTTAGAATTCAGTGATATATATTAAAAAGATGTTAATAGTATTTATTGCTTTTTTTAAGGAAGGGATTACCTTTCTTTTTTTTGGTTGTAACTATAGGTAATTACTTTAAATTGGTTAATGAATGAATTATAATGTTATGTATAATTAATTTTAGTGTTTGACCATTCACTTAATTCGATATTATAACTTCAAATATAGAAAAGAAAAAAATATGTCTATGGTGTTATCCAAATAACAAAGATTCAACTTATAGAGAATGATTATATTATTAGGGGGTTTATTCGAACCCTTCTAGAAAATTATATTATTTATATATGGTTAAAATAATCTTTTAGATATATATAGTAGATGTCGAACTCCCTTTGGTGACTTTGTATGTATATTTTGTCAGATTTTGAACCCCTTATTCAAAATCCTGATTCCACCACATAGGGTCCTTATATATAGTCCATTAACTAGAAATTAGAAGGATCAGGAACCGAAATTCTATAAGAAAAATACCTTTAAAATTAACATTAAAATTTTAGCTCAACATGTTTTGAGATTAAATGTCATGAAACTCTTACAATTAACTTTTATTTCTTGCATAAATAGCCATAAATGAGATTCAAAACTGACCAAAAAATGCATTTCATAATAAAAATATGTATTCTTTATTACACCAAAATCACCCTATAAATACCTTTATATTTCCACACAAAAATCCACCAAACATCATCCAAAAACAAAAATAATCCTCAAAAAATATTTAAAAATCAGAGAAAATTCAATTAGTCATGGCAACAAAAAAATTGAAGTTTTTTGCATTTTTCATTATATTAAGCATGACAAATTCACTAGTAGCCATGGCTAGTCTTGATCCAATTTTGGCACCCAGTCCTAATGATGAAGAAATAGTTGAATGTTGGTCATCACTTAAAAGGTTAAATAAATGTGTAAATGGAATTTATAAAGTATTTCTTGGTATTGGAAGGCTTGATTCTCCATGTTGTGAAGTAATTCATGGGATTGATAGTAAATGTTGGCAAAAACTTTTCCCATTTGATCCAAGTTTTGGTGATATATTGATTTTTTATTGTAGCATTTCTGCTCCTTCACCATCTCCATTGGCTGCAATTTGAAGATGAAAATGAGAGTATTTGGTTGAATAAAGGGGTTGGGGGTGGGGGGTGTTCTTGGTTATTTTTTGTTTTTTTGGTTGTTGTTTTTACTTTGTTATGATGCTAAAATGAAATTTGGAGGTTTTTGTTAGGTGTTTTGTTGATTGAATAAACTTTTGTTTTTGTGTTATTAAAATGGAGTTTATGTTATGTACACTGACAGTATAAAGAACTTTATACTACTATGGAGTGTCAAATGTCATTGAAGACAAAAATGCAATTGGAGGTTCTTGTTAGGTGTTCCGTTTGTCCATTGAATAAACTTTTACTTGTCTTTTATCTTTTATGTTTTGTATACTGGCAATATAAAGAATTTTTACACTATCAGTGTCGATTAAACATGAATGATGCAAATACAAAATACGAAAGTCAAAACATTTTGAAAATTAGAGTGAATGTCGGTATGCCATACACCCTTTCAGTAGCAAAGCATATAATGTTTAATATAGAAACCAAGAACTACAAAATTTCAACAGGTTGACTCGAAAAGAGTAGTGTGTACGCAGATCTTACCCTTACCTAGCGGAGGTAATGAGGCATGAAAGTTAAAAGAGTATTCATAGGGTTAAATGGAATATATATCATAACTAACAGTCAAATAGGGTGACAAGAAGTTCATTTGGTCTGCAAAAGGATGATTAATTCCAACAGAAAGAGCTAAAATCCCCCCTCTTCCTACTACTACTACATACTCCAACAAGCATGGAAGAAAAACAGAATAAACATAACAAGGAAATGGTTTATTTTTTCTTCTTGGCAGGTGGTTGATCCTCCTCTTCCTCCTCTTCTTCATCGTCTTCCTCTTCATCATCGTCATCCCCGTCCTCATCGTCTTCATCATCATCGTCGTCTTCGTCATCGCTGCCTTCGTTGCCATTAGATGCTGGATTGTCTTCAGGATCTGCTTCTTCTTCATCATCATCATCTCCTCCTTCGGCTGCAAAGTCTTCATCATCAGCATCATCGTCATCCTGATCATCAGCTTCTCCATCATCATCTTCATCATCGTCCTCTGTGTCGCTACCATCTTTGTTCTCAGGTCCAGCTTTGTCCATTTTATGAAGCTCCTCGAATGGAAACCTGAAAATGACATAAAATTTTGGTGTTTGTCACATGAAATTTTCCGGTTCTGAATGCTATGAGTATGGCTAAGATGACAAATAGTACCTTTTATCAGTGCCTATCAAGTCTGGCAATGCATCAGCATCCTTGAGCATAATTCCTGCCTGAAGCATCACAGACTTTGATAAGGGAACTATTACGAGTGAACTTGAGGAACAAGAAGTTTCTAGATCGTAATTGTAAAGTTCAATCAAAGGCACAACGGAAAGTTGGGAAACTAAACTGAATAAGCACAACCAGCTTTTGCATCAAGTGCTATCTAACAATTCCATTATGCTTATAAAGAAGCAAAAAGAGAATTAGATCTTTGAATTTTAAGTTTCCTGCAATTTACGGACAATTGAGTTTTTCCCCAAAGGGCACAAAAATTGGCAATATCTGCACAAACAAGAAACTTTTACGCACTTTTTTCAAGGAAGAGCACTTATCAAATACCATTATATGTTCTTATTGTTTCTCCTACAACCATTTGTCTCCCTCTTTAGTTGTTGTTATTATGCCCATATATTTCATATATCCAAAATAGTTCTTTTCACTTTTGATGTTGCACCAGTGTCGGATTCTCCAAAATACACTACTTTAGGAGAATTGGACTCACACCCGTTGACATTTTTAGAGTGTCTGAATAGCATAGAAAGTGGACATTTATTCCACATCCACAGAAAATTTCCGAGCTTCAACTACCCATAAGCAAGAAGCAAGGAAATTTTACACAAGACAGTTCAAACAACTACAGAAGCAGAAAACAGAGCAAGATATCCAAAACCCACCATTAATTATCACAACTTTCAAGAAAATAAAGAGCAGAAGTTGGACGTTTCTGTTATACCGCAATGAGCAAAGAAGCAATAGAAGAAAAGGAAGTAACAGAGCTCTTTACTCCACAATTACTTCAAAAGTACATAACTTGTAAAAATAACAATACCAAAAGTCAGCAGCTTGGAGAACAATTACTAACTTTTAAACAAGAAACCTAATGCAGCACAGAAAATTCCGACCTTTAACTACCCCATTAGCAAGAAAAAAATGAAATTTTCTGGAATAGCTGTTCAAATATAGCAACAAATCCAAAACCCATCATTAAAAACATAAGTAATAAACATACAATACCAAAAGTTAGAAGCTTGGAGAACAATTACTTACAGTTAAAACTTAAAACAAGAAACCTGATGAAACACGGAAAATTTCCAAGCTTTAACTGCCCCAAGCAACGAAATTCTAGAACAGAACTGTTCAAACAACTACAAACGCTGAAAACATAACAAAAAGTCCAAAACCAACCATAAAAATCACAACTTTTTCAAGAAAACACTAAAGAGTGTAAGTTGGAAAAGTATGAAATACCACAATGAGCAAGAGAGCAAAACAATATAAAAAAAGCTCTTCTCTACAATTTCTTCAACAAGAATAAAACTTGTTAACATACAATACCTAAAGTTAGCAGCTTGGGGAAAAATACACTAAACATACAACAACAACAACAACATACCCTTTGTAATCCCACAAGTGGGGCCTGGGGAGGGTAGTGTGTACACAAACCTTACCTAATGCAGAGAGGCTGTTTCCAATAACACTAAACCTAATGCAGCACAGTAAATTTCCCAGCTTTAACTACTCTACTAGCAAGAATCAATGAAATTTGAAACAAGAACTGTTCAAACAACTACATAAGCAGAAAACAGAGCAAGAAATCTAAACCCCACAACTAAAAATCACAACTTTTTCAAGAAAATAATAAAAGTGTAAGTTAAAAGACAAGTGTGTTATACCACAATGAGCAAAGAAGCAACAGATCTCTGAGCAGCCAAAAGGGTCTCAGCAACTACAGCTTCAAGAACAGACCCCACCACCATTCTTCCAAAAACAGCTACATCAGACCTCAAACTAACCTCCATTTTTACTCCCCCTAAAACAAAACAACCCAAAAAATGCAAAGACAAAAAGAAACAGAAAGTTCAAGAAAACCCAAAATCCCAAAATCAAAACTTTCTGGAAAGAGAAGTAGAAAGTGGGTGTGGGGTTTTTAGGGTAGGTAGGGTTTGACTGTCCTAAAGGGAATTGAAGAAATATTTTGAAAAAAAAGAAAAGAAAAGGGATTAGGGTTTTGAAAAATTAAAGGTGTTTAGGGTTTTGGGATGTGAATTTGATATTAATCATTTTGTTGGGGGGTAAAGTGTACAACAAGAAAGTATGTGTACTGACTTCGACAGTATGGAATCTAATGTTGAAAGTACAAAGGCTTTTAGATTCTCTTTAGATTTTACTAAGAAAAAAAAAAGAAATTTAGGCCCGTTAAGACACATAATATTAATAAAAGTGTTTCTTAATTACCAATTACACCTACAACTAAACGTTATAATGGGAAAGTAATAGTCTTTCACCTTTAATTAAAAGTGTTTGAGTTTGAATTCTTAATATTTAGAAAATTGAGAAGTAAATCATTTCACAATTTTATATATCTGAATTCGAAAGCATTGAAATTTCAATGCAGATATCAAATACTCGATTTAATGTGTATCCTCTGAGATAATATCCTTATCCTCTAGGCATCATTTTGCAGTGTTTTGATGATTAGTCTGACACAACATATTACACCATGAAGAAGAAAAAAAAAAAAACAAAGTACTAGGTATTCATTCCACTCTTCTATACAAAGATTTGGACACGTGGCACACATCCACAAGCTTTCTTGGTTTTATGCATCTCTAATAAGCTCTAATATAAGGGAAAAACAAGAAATATTTTGTGCTCTTATATTCATTGAAATATATCATAATAAGAATTAAAGGCTTATTTTGGACCATTCCCTCTTTAAGGTCTTTTTTTTTTTTTTCTCTTTTTCATTTGGTGATATTTTGATTAAGAAAACATATTTGGTTTATGTTTTCTTATATGTGTTTTTGGATTTTGGTATTGAAACAATTGATTATGAGACTTTTTTTTTATAGAAACAAAAATTATAGTCAATTGAAATAACCTATGTACATGTCACGTAATGTATGCACACACACTATCCTCCCAGATTATACTGGTATTTGTTGTTGTCATTGTTGTATTTTTGTGGGGATTTAGTATTGTGCCTAGAATAACTTTATTTTAGCTAATTGTATGACACATTTTCTATGTTGGTAAATTTTTCCCGACTTAAATTTGCTATTTTACTCTTAATAATGACATATTGTTGTAGCATAAAAATTGACGTGGCATGTTTAAGATCACGAGTTCTGTGTAAGTTCTATGCTTCATGATATGAAGTGAAAATTTTGGAGGTTAAGAATGTAGATGCTTGTTGGTGTAGTATAACAGAATGATACCTTTCTGTGTTTTTGAAAAAAAATCCGACTTTAAATTTTCGATTTTACCCTTTAGTAATGACATGTTGTTGTAGCATAGAAATGTCACGTTTAAGATCACAAGTTTTGTGCGTCGTGATATGAATTAAGTCGAGAATTCGGAGGCACTATGCAGATGTTTGTTTATACATAAAGTTTCACTAGTATTAGTGGAAAAACTGAAAGTGAAAATTATGATTCTTGATTTTTGTACAAACAAGATGAAAACAGAGGAAAGAAAAACAGCAAGAATCATATATTTCCTCGGTTTCAGTTTGTTTGTCTGGTTTTGACTTGACACGAAATCCAAGAAAGTAAAGAACGATTTTTGAATCTTGTAGTCCTAAACTAAAGATATGTAGAAGGTATCGAAATGTTCTTTACTCTTGTGTTCTGATCTTAAACATATCATGTAAAAAATTAGAATTAAAGAGTTTTCAGACTTGTTATGTAGAATTACAGTTGTATGTTGACTTTACTTGATAGTGCAAAAGTTTATGCATTGTCAATACGTAGAACTTAAACTCATATGAGAAATTTGACGTTCTACATATATCGTTGATCTCTTTCAGGCTTTAATTAAGTGCCTATCTAGTTCTTCTACAACATGTGTAGGGGTGCTCGTTTCTTGAATGCCCGGTTGTGCTGTTATCTATTAGCTCTCATTGTGGCATAGACTAAAGCTTTGTTGGCGTATTCCTAATCGAATGGGGGGTGCTTGTTCATTAAAGAGAGATGCACATGATGATGATAACATCATTAGAAGAGGTTTCTCAAGTAGACGTTTCAAAGTTGGGAGATCGATTTGTTTAGAGTCATTCCTTCTTGGGCGTGGCGTGGATTGTCCTCTGGGAAGAAACAATTGTCCGTCCCTCATGGAATTATGTGTTCATAGAATACGTAAGGTGATTGATTTTCTCTTAATATGTTTCATTTAGCAGAGTTGGATTCACAATATAAACTTGATGTGTTCAACGCTTAATACTATGTTGCTTAAACTCTTCAAAAATGTCAATGGGCGTGTGTCAGTTCCTCCAAAAGTAGTGCGTTTTTGGAGAATCTGACACGGATGCAACAACATATTTGGAGAGTCCGAGTAACACAAGATTAATGTTCTTAATACTGAGCATATTGTACTTTTGAAATTATGCATTTAAACACATATATAATCATGTTACCTGTCGAAAATATTGCATCCAGTTGAACTCGTTTAGTATAGGCTGCCTCTGCCTCTACCGTTAAGGTTATTGAATTCTTTTGGTCTATGTAACACAGAGTTCTCTCCAAAAATGTTGTTGCACCAGTATCGGATCCTCCAAACATGCACTACGTTCGAAGGATCCGACATGGCCCCAACGGCATTTTTGAAGAGTCCAAGCAATATGGAAATCTTATGCTCCTTTCTATTAACAGGATCTTGACAAATACAATTCATTCTCAATGCTGCCAAGGGACATAAGCCAGTTGATATTCAACAATCTGGTTTATTCAAATCGCCTTTCGGATGACAGTATCGAAGCATTTAGAGATTGTGCACTGCATGTAAAATCCCGTCTTAAATTCATATCGTATCGAAATTTGAAAAACCAAGTGATTTTTTTTAGTAAATGATCTTATAGGACTTTTTTTTTTTGTTAACAGGATATGTGGACGGGAGAATATAACGGTGTTAAAGATAATTGGATGGATGTGTTTTCTTCACAAGGATCATCTTTACTATCTGTATATATTTTTGATTCTAAGGTCACTGATTTCGGATTCAGTCTGTTGAGAAATTGCCCGAATCTCCAAGCGTTATCCTTCGATTGCTGTGACCGTATTTCTGAACAGAGGATAAAGCAAGTCAGTGGTAGTTATTACTGTTCTCTCTCGCAATAGTTTCTTGTTTTACTTGTCAATCTGTATGTTTAGTTTCTCGTGAACCGGTTTTCCTAAGAAGGAGAATGTTATATGAAGATGAGAAGATGTTTTTCTCTCTGTTTATTGCTGTTTTCTTTGCTATGTTGCTCGGATTCTCCAAAAATGTTGCCATATTCATGTCTGATCTTCCAAAAATGCACTAACGCACCGCTCAACATCATTGGAGAGTGCAAGCAACATAGATTCTTTGAAGAGTGTATGATGATATAGACAGTATAAAACCGATTTGACTAACTATTTTCTTCGTGTGTTTGCATTATCTTACTATTTTACTAGTCGGATTAGGAAGGTTAATGTGTGATTCGATCTTTTGTTTGGTGATGACGATCATTGTATTTGTGCCTCAGGTTTCTCGAATTTGACATATTTGAGTTTTAGAAAATGTGTTTCGGTTACTGCTGAAGCAATGGAAGCTTTATCCAGCTTAGATAAATTGGTTAAGTTGGATTTCAAGAGGTGTCCACAAATTCATGGAGGATTTGTTCATCTTCAAGGTTGGTTATTAGCCAATAATTTATCTTTAAGTATTACACGGTTCTACCATCGAGGTAGCTATAGGAAGTGGAACCATAGGTGGATCCAGGATTTGAAGTTTATATTTGCTTTCGTTGACATTGTATGCTTTCAATTTTGTTCCGTCATAAAAAAATTGCTTCACCTTAAGATAAAGAGTCCTACTTTTGTTTCAGGTTTACCGAAACTTGAATCTCTCAGTGTAAGATGTTGTCAATGCATAATGGATTCAGACATGCAGCCTTTGGCAGGTATCGGTGGTGAACGTGCTTTAAAATCATTGCACCTGTCATCTTGCTGTGCTTGATTTATTGTGAGCATTTACCCCTTTTTACGTGATGTAATTCAGGGATCGCGAGTTTGAAGGAGCTTCAGATCGTGTGTCTCTACATAACAGATTATGGATTGTCTTATCTGAGAGGTACTAATGAGTATTTCTGTTTTCGTCTTTGTAGACTCATCTATACTTGTATTGAAATTTCCTTCTCGATTATTTTTTTTTAGGTTTGAACAAACTTGTTGTACTAAATATGGAAGGATCCCATGTTACTACTTCATGTTTGGATACCATATCAGGTTTGTACTTTTCTAGTAGTATACCGTAGTTTTATTAAGTTAAGATGCAAGTGCATTTTCGATCCTATAGTTGATAAAAGCTATGTTGCTTGGATTCTTCAAAAATGTCACCTAATGCATGTCTGATCCTCCAAAAGTAGTGCAATTTTTGGAGGGTCCGTGTAGTGCAAGCAAACATAGGATAATAAAGGCATCAGTAATGTTTTTTAATAGTAGTGTCTCTTATGGGAACTTTTTTTTTATTCGACAGAGCTTCCTTCGCTGCAATCGTTGAATCTCAATAGATGTTGTCTGAGAGATGATAGATGTGAAAAGTTTTCGGGTAACTGGATTGTTATGAACTGATTCGAGCAAGATATTGTTACATCTTTAGCTAATATTGTATACCGTGCAGAACTCAGCGAGTTGAAGGTATTGAATTTGGGATTTAACCACATTACAGATGAATGTTTGGGCCATTTGAAAGGTCTGTTTATCATCTTTGATTGCATAAATTGAGCGTTGCATTTCATTTTTTTCCGCCTTACAGTAATTGAGTGTTGCGTTTCATTTCATTGGATCGATATTGCAGGTCTGACTAAATTACAAGGCTTGGACTTCGACTCATGTAGGATTACGGATGACGGATTGGCTCATTTATCTGGTATATAACATCAACCTGCTTAACATAACGTTGCCTTAATCGAGGACCACTGAATATACGGTCCTGAACTCGAATCAATTCCTGATTATTCGGTTTATCTTACTGAAATTTAGTCGAGTCACTTGAGTTCTGTTTACATCTTTGAGATAATTTCTGAGGTTAATAAGTCATCCATGTTAGATGAAAGTTGTAGTATGTTAATCTATGTTGCTCGAACTTCCCAAAAATGTTGCAGCAACCATGTCTTATACTCAAAAAATGTACTACTTTTGGAGGATTTCACACGCAACCATAGGTGTTAATTATAAAGAAGGGTGTCACTGGTATATCTGCATTTCGTGGGGGACTAAAATATGTCTCTGACTTCTTTTTTTGCGCGTTTTATGAATAGATTTGAGTGATTCGCTTTGTTTTAGGTTTGGCAAAATTGGAAGATCTCAACCTCAAATTCACCTTAGTGACGGACGATGGTTTGAAAATGTTATCCGGATTGACATGTCTCAAGTCACTTAATCTGGACGTTCGCCAAATTACAGACTCAGGGCTTGCATTTCTCACAGGTAAGCCATAAGAAACACGAGACGAAGTGTGAATGCTTAGTATATGCTGGATGCAAAATGTACTTCCTGTTTTGAGATGTGGCTCATCGCGTATCAATTCCTCAGTAGCATGTTTTGTTGTATCGTATCGTATAATTTCTTTTCTGGTGTTTGCTGTTAGAAATTTAATCATGTTATTCTTTTGGCTCTATGGAGTATAGGTTTAACTAGTTTGACTCACCTGGATCTCTTTGGAGCTCACATAACGGATTTCGGGACAAAGTATCTCACATGTACGTTAAACGTTGTATTCGTTCTTCAGGCTTAGTTGTATGATGCCTTATGCTTCCTTTAATTTCATCGACGAGTATTTTTGATCTAGATATAAGTCTCTATGGGACGATACTCGATCTCACCACTTTATTATTACTAGTTGACCTCGTATACTTGTGTGTGCGTATTCAAATTCTAAATTTGTATGATTGTCTCATCAGATTTCAAAAATCTGCAATCACTTGACCTTTGTGGTGGCACGTTAACGGATGCTGGAGTCGAAAATATAAAGGATCTTTCTTCCTTGATGTTTTTGAACCTATCACAGAACCGGAATTTGACCGATAAGACGTTGGAGCTTCTATCAGCTACGTTTATCTACTCGAAAAGTTAACATGAACATGTTGAATTGAAAATTTAAACGCTCATAGTGTTGAATGTGTGCGCGTTTTGAAATTTAGACACCTTTGCATATACGTATTCAGGAGTTTAACTTATTGTTTAGCCCATTTTAACTCGATATATTTCAGCTCAAGTAACCTTTGGACGGATTAGTAACCGTCCATTTGTTAACCTAAGCTCACTTTAACGCATTCAAGTTTAGATCCGCCTAGTTGATATCTTAGTCTAAAGGTGGATTGAAAAGCGCGTCTAGCTAATCCAATCGTGCCAGCTACTTTCAGCTTGAATCATGTATACATATGCACAAAAGAAGTTTTAGCATGTAAAAATACATTATATATATGTTATGTTAATCCTGAACCGTTTGATTCAAAATTCTAGGTTCGTCTCTGTATATATCTTTGTTCATATGTGGCCTAATTTTCACCTATTTTCTTTTTTCTTATAAAATAATGCAGGACTGAAATTGTTGGTGTATTTGAATGTGTCAAATTCTTGCATCACCAATGATGGATTGAATTATTTGAAGCCTTTGAAGAATTTACACACATTGGATTTAGAATATTGCAATGTGACACCATTTGAGATTAAGAAACTTCAAGACAATGTCCTTCTAAATCTTGTGAGATATAGGCCTAATTAAGTACTTAAGAGGTCGTTTCATTTGCGGATTAAGTTATTTCGAAAATATAGTTCTGAGATTATAATTCTTGAACTAATTTATCCGACCTTATTCCGTATACCAAATGACTCCTAAGGTTCTTCATGTAACATATAGTAAATAGTCCATAGACAAATACATTTTTTTTATCGGTCAAATTGATATATCTTCATTTAGGATAAATTGTGTTACTATCATTAATTTATCGTTTAGATAACATACGTAAGATCGTTAAAATTGCATAGGTAGTCGGATACATGGGGTTTAGGACAAGAAACGTTCAAAAGGTACTGAATCGTCATGTCATAATAGCGCGTGAGATAACTGAATTCTCGATTGAATGAAGTCTTTGAACACAACTTTGATGGATGAGAGGTGTAAGCATAGGGAGGTGAAACTATTAATTTTGTATATTAGCATATTAAAGAGTTTGCAACTATATCACACCATCAAAAAATAATTATATATATGATGGGACATTATAATAAGTTTGAGAAAATGATTATATCCTTATCCCTTTGCATAAAAGAACAAGTAGTCCTCAATAAATCCACATCTAGCTTATGTGGTTTGTGTGTGCATCTACCTCATCATCACATGGCTTGTCAACTTCTTCATTGTAATTTGGAAATTTCTGTGGGTCCTTTCAACTTGCTCAACACATATAGTACATGTATGTCATTGTTGGATGATGACACTATATATATTCGTGGCGGAATTTGAATTTTCATTAACAAAATTTAGAATACGAAGAAGTATATATATGAAGTATTCAAAAAATTCAATCTATTATGTTTAATAAGAAAATAGTTTTAGTTTTATATATATACAGTGTAATTTTTTAATTATAGAAGGTTTGCCACTTTGTACTCATGTGGCTTTGCCCTTATCATATATTATTTATTTATTATTTGAATTATATGTTTGTATGGTCAGAGGCGAAACTAGGATTTGAGATATGAATTTTGAATAAAAGAGGGAAAATGACATAAGTGGGTTTTAGTTGTCTGCCTAAGTAGCTTGTCCAAAGTAGGGTCATGTGGTCATGATTTCTATTACCAAAAAAAATAAAATCTTTACTTTTTTTTGCCCTTTTGTAGTTTTTTTCTTTTTGTTTTTTTTTATCTATGTTTGGTATTTATATGAGAGTTTAACTAATTTGATTTCGTGATGCGGACAGAGGCGTATCCTGGAATTCGTCAAGATGGGTGCATGAATACGAAAAAATGCATCTTAAATATAAATTTGATAAGTTTGACTCTTAGGTTCTTAATATGAAACCATTAAATTTTAAAAATTATATGTTCAAAATATATAATACTATTAGTTTTAAATTTTAATATATACACTTGATTTAATTATATAAAAATCTTATAGTGCAAAGTTTTTTAGGAACTTCCAATGTAAGGCACTTGAAAATTTTGAAAGATTAAAGGAAAAAAAACAAAAGAAAAATTAGTTGAAACGTCAAAAGTATAATCGATAACCACTTGGGGAGGTGTTACTCAAAAGGACAAGATAGATATAAGACTTAAATTTTTATCCTTACTTAGAGAGGTGCACTCAATCATTATTGTATTATTATATGATACTTTAAACGTGGGTTCACACATTTATATTTAAATATTTTTTAAAAATATAACACGATTATATATGATCTAGAGAGGGGAGCATGGGTTCACGTGAACCCACGGCACCCCCTCTAAATACGCCCCTGGATGCGGAGTCTATTTTTGAGGAGATGCTCCAAATAGGATTGTTCT
>JAJOON010031020.1:0-34484 GCA_029582645.1 Solanum megistacrolobum | reverse complement strand
TACTATTATTAGGATTACCGCGTTATGAGCTTATGGGGAACACATTCCTAGTTACTTTTAATAATCTGAATATAAATAAATACTTAGTTCAAAGTTATTTTTTTATTGTTTTTATTTTATTTCAATTTAAATCCCCCCATTTTTATATAACGACTATCGAGTTAAATATTTGCTATTGACAATATTCTTCCATATTCTCTGTGGGATGGACCTCGACTCATAGTTGGGTAAATAATTGCATAAGATCGTTTATATTTCTTTTCAAGAGGTATATTTGAACGTTATCATTCATCAAGGTTCTTCCAAAGAAAGGTAAGGCTCAAAGGGTGTTCAAGAGAGTTTCACAAGCTCACGGGTAGGCCACAAAAGAAGTATATGTTAAATTTGGCTCACACTCTTTAAAGTGTCCTAAGATCATTTCAAGAGGACACCTTTCTAAATCAATCAGACTAACGGGGCAAATTCTAGGTTTATTCATGCATGGTTCAAAGCAAGCTAATCACACAAGGCATCGACACTTAAGTCAAACATGACTACACACTTTCGCTAGTGTGCAACGCTCATTACAAGAGAATCAATTCGATAAATGGCTAATCACAACGATATGCAAAGAGTTCACATATTGTCTATGCAACTTCATTTCGTCTCGTCGTAGCCGCACATTCATGTTCGTTAGATTGAGATCACTATTCATGTCATTGGTATTGATCGAAACCGAGACTTGAATTTTTACAAGAACAACCACTTTCAACACAAGAGGTGGCAAAAAATTTTGAAACATATATTTTTTTACAATTTTAAAATATGAAGGAGCCACAAGCTCAAACATCTAGGAGAAATAGTATATAACACAATTAAAGACAGACAACCCAAATACACCCAAAAACACAAATATCAACATAAAAATATCAACACAAAAGGGTGTGGGCCTCACCCCACCACAAATAAAAAGTATTTGTCCTAAAATGCAAATAAACACAGAATCTGAAAGGCAAATGAAAGAAAGACAGAGAGGGAGGTAAAGAGGGAGTCCTAGCTAATAGGTCGCTTCATCTGTCTGGGCATCAGTACCAAGAGTGACCAACAGAAGGACCAGCTCCACTGGATCCAGCAGCAGGACACTTTGCCAAAGAAGCTTGCACAGCAGCATCTATCTTGATTTCTTCAGTCTCGGCTATGTCGTCCACTGTAACTTCTTCAAACATCTCTTCGTCAGTTTCTGCCTCTGATTCAGGATCATTTGTATGCTCCATTCCATCTGCATGTCCTTCAGGCATTTCGGGTACATCAGGAATTTCCACTATTCCAAAGATCATGGATATATCGGTGGACTTTAGGTAGTCCACATCTTTCTTTAGCTCTACAATGGCGGCCTTTAAGGCTATTACTTCATATGTGGCTCCTTGATTGTGCTCACACACTACTATCATAGCCTCTAAAGCATAAATAGAAATGCTCAGTTGTGTCACAACATTGTCGAGGGCAACTTGAATCATGCCTGGAATGGAACTTTCTATGTTGGTAGTCCGAAAATTAGCAGATTGGGCAAGCTGTCTTAGTCGGATCAAGTATGCCTGAGTGATCGGCTCACAAGAGGCAACAACAGCCGTAGGTCTAGCTGGTAATGAAGCAACAAAGGGACCTGTAAGGCCAGTAGTTGTGGTATTAATATCTGATATACCTGAAGGCCGAAGATACGGAGTAGGCAAAGATGCCTTTGCATGTATAGATCTAATGGCCACAGCTTTCTTCTGTTTCTTTCCTTCTTGGTCCTTAAGATATTCGGCTTCGATATTTCAGATAATGGTGGAGGAGGTGGCAGCCAATTCCACATCCTTCGTTGCACATCTAGGCACCCGAGCTATTTTGAATAATTCAGTGATTAATATCGGGAATGGGAGAGATGTCTGGCTTTGCTTTGCAGGCATATCGATCTCATAGGCAATGATCATCCCGAGATTTATCCTGGTTTTCTCTATGATACATCCAAGATAAGCTGCCTTAGAATGGCGAAGGATTGATTCATTATGTGATGGCATAAGTGTTTTGCTGATGAATTTGAACCAGTATCATGAAGCTACGTTCAAATTTTTCTTCTCAATCAGAAATTCTTCGGATAACCATGTCGAAGCATTATCATCTGATACTAGCGCAGCTAACCACTTTTTTATTGCATCCAGGTTTTATGTCCTGATCAAGTCCTAGCAATGATCATTAATTTTATCGAACATACCAAAAACTGTGTTGATAGTTTTATTGTCACAGGCTACCTTCCTTTCTCTGACAACCACGTAGTTAACTGCTTTAAAAGATGAGACTAGCCTTTTCTGTTGAGGTACCAATGCATTGTATGAGTTGTAGAACTCTCTAACCCAACTTAGAATGTAAGGGCTGCGATGTCTTGTGAAGATTTGAAATTTGTGGTGGTTCACAAAATCCATCACCTCTGGATATCTATTAAGAACCGCATCTATGGAAAGTCGTTTCTCCTCAATGATCGTTCTCAGACCTTCTGCCTTTGATCTATTCGTTGATCCATGCTGGGGACCTTGTATTGGAGGTGCTAACACTAATGCTTGCTCTGGAGATGGAGGAGTTGAAGTGGTGGATTGTCTATTTCTTATCCGATATGGATCATGTATCATTTTGGATCATAATTCAGCCCTCCTTGCCTTAGTCTAGTAATCTTCATCAAACCCCGCACTCTCAATGTTATATGTGGGTGGCTCCGCGGTGTAGAAGCATGTGCTGTCAGAGCTTGCATCAAATAACTCGAGGGATTTTCCCTTCCCCTTGCTTTTTGAATTTGTGGTAGCCTTGCCCCTAGGTGGAGGTGCATTTTCACTAATCACAATTCTTTTGTCCTTTCCTTTGGTCGGTTGTTTGGCCATATCTGTAAAACGTTAGAGAGAATAGTTAGTAATTACATTGTAGCACAAAATTACAGACAGACTCGCCGATCTACTCAGCGAATCGCCAAACCTCTTCAGCGATCATGAATATGTCCATCGAAGGTTATAGAGCCCACAACACTTAAGATATGAAATTAAGGGTTATTTAGGGTTAGTAGGTGAACCGCCGAGTGATTCGGCGAGTTCAACTCAGCTCGCCGATTGAACTATGCATCAATGAAATTCATCTCGGACCCATAGCACCCATTCATGGTCAACACCTATTATGCATAGCTCACCATAATCAGGTTTAAGGTAAGTAGAGTGAAAAAAGAATTTGAACGGTAAGAACAATTATGCCCCAATTTACGTATCAGAAGAAGGCATTCGAAAATTTCTACTCATATCAGAGAGATATAACACGCATTAATGGACACCTAGATTGCAGATGAGGTTGAACTCTTTAAAAACGAACGGGGGTTTTTCAAAAACTAATCTTTTTGCTGAGTAAACAAAAATGTAATGCTAGGCGGCATAGAAAATCCAAGTTCCAAGCGATAATCCGTGACTAAAGTACTAATTTAAGATGACAAAATGTAAATTACTACCTTCGTGTGAAGTTGTGGAGTTTGAAAGTGAGAAAGAATGAAGAAGTGTGACTGTTGGCAATATACGAAGTTCAATTTTTGTTCACACTCGCAAACCTACTCGGCGATTCACTGAGTGGTCATTTATCCTTCCATTTCTATAAAGCATTAGTTTCTTGCGGATCAGGTTGGCGAGCTGAGTCGAAATTGCCAGACAGGTTGGAGATATGCTGACTACATTTCGAGTTCACCGAGTTTTACATGCTCTATATAGCCCTTTCATTGAGCCAAATGGCGAATCCAATCGGGGTTGCCGACCTACTTGGCGGTTTGCGGAATGGACTTCTGCTCGCCAATCTTCACTTTAACCTACTACATCAACGCATCATTATTCATAAAAAGTAAAATCCTAAGCATTTTAAAACCTTGGGTTTCCTCCCAAGAAGAGCCTTACTTTACATCGTGGCACGACGCAAATCATATCTCATTATTCGTTACTGGGGTTAACCCTAGTGTCACTAGGTGACCCCAATATGTCATTTGGGTGGAGATGAGGCACTGCAAAACTCAGGAATGACCTGAGTAGCTGAATTGATCTAGAGTGAGATCTGATCATTTCATTCAACACTTCGATATTCTCCTTCATTTCTTCCAACACCCGATCTTGATTGGTGATCTTTTGGGGAATGATTTGAAGTGTGTCCTCGACACGATTTTTCGCGCCATCTTTAGACTTCCTCTACTCATGCAGGGGTATGTACCCCCCTTTGCTATTGCATTGGATTTCCTCCTCTGAAAATTTGGTGGCCAAGTCGTTTAGCTGAGATGCCAATGCGGTTAGCGTGAGGTCCTTTTGGACTCCTTGGCTCATTTCAACCAATTTGCCACTACTTTTCTCAGCCATGCTCTTCTAAATGGACAACTCAATGCAAAATAAAACTAAAAGTAAAGTTAGTGAAACTATAACTAAGAAGATAAAAAATTCTACTAATCTAAATATTATCAAATAACACCACTCCGCGGCAGCGGCGCTATTTTGATGTTTACTGTAATCAATGACACAACTTCTAATTCAAGTATCTACGATCGTGCAATAGTATAATAATCCAACTAAGGGTTGGGTTGTCCCAAGAGAGTGGTTTTGAGAATTTATAAAAAAAGAATTAAGTTCTAACAAGTCGTAGCTAAAGACGTTAACGAGTAAAAACATAGTAAATAAAAGGGGGTGACACAAAGTGTCAAATATCAAATGGTGTTTTGTCGAAAATAGATAAAAACAACAAATTAACAATGGAATCTAAGCAATGAGAGGGGGATTCCTGGGATGTGACCGGAATACGGGTTAAACTAAAGTATTGGGTACATGCTTTCGATAGAAAAGTTATACAGTAATAGTGACTAGGCTAAGCTTTATGTGGAAATAAGTTCTCTCTCGATCAACTTACCCCATTTCAAATGGTTCCTTTCGGATACCCACTTGCCGCATGAGGCTAGCCTACACCTTACTCCACTCACTCTCTCGAGCTGAGTGTTAGGATATGGGACTAGGGCTTACCCTCTCAGACTGAACCTCATGTCGACCCACTCCTTAGGCCATCAATTTAGTGGTCTTAGTTTTACGACCTCTCTCTCTCGCAAGCCGAAAACACATAAATAATCTTGTATTTGCGACTACAAATTCATTAGATTCATACACAACCACTAAACGAAATCACAATTAAACTACAAATAAACTATCAACAAGCATGGACCAACAAATATCTTAATCCATATTCGCTAAATCACACCCCAAGAATTGGGGTTTTTAGCCACACATCAAGAGATAGAAATTTATATGTAAATGAGTTTGCATTCAAATGGGCATGAAGATTTAAGTCTTGTTATAGGCCAAGAATGAAGAATCTAAGAGACCCAACTCCAAATCTCGAAGATGAAACCCTCTTCTCCTTCAAGTCTTTGAATCCCTCTCACTTAGAGCAAAAAGTACTAATCTATTGTGAAAATTAAAATAAATGTTCGACTCTCTAAAAATTAATAAAGAGTGTAGTATTTTATAGACTTCAGAAATTAGTGCTGGCAGATCGTTCTGCGAGGTTAGTCGAAATCGCCAATTAATTTGGCAATCCGCCCTTTGGTTTAGTTAATTGTAGTCTTGCACTAGCCTTCAGCATTGTCGTGCTCTGTGTTGTTGGGCGACATAGTGCTGCTTCATGGAACTATTTGGCGACACGCCGACTGCTCCTTTCTTCACCTTTTTGATCCTGTTCCTTCAGGGCTTTGCGTACACTAGAACAAAGGGCGAAGTGCATTCCTTCGGCGAATTGCTATGTGTGCTTGGCAATGCTCAGGTTTCAACTTCTTCGTTCTTTTTAGCCTTTTTGTTCCTTTTTGCGCCTAAGTGTCCATGCTTCTACTAAAACTTGAAATACCTAAAACTTAATGGTTTTTATCATATATTGAAATAAATAAAAATTCGAGGACACAATTTCTATTAATCCTATGTATGAATCGAGTTGCACGGATGGTCAGAAAGCCATACCGCAACATCACCAGTCAGTGATAGAGGGAAGACTCTCAACCCTATAACGTTAATATCCAACTCCAGTCACCCCACACAAATCTTATAGACACTCCTCAACTTGGCCATGTGCCCATACGGATCTGCATAAGCCATACCATCAAACAAACCCCTCGATGAAAGCATCTACATCAAACTTCTAGTAACCACAAATGTATGCCCTGGAGGTAGTGGAGGGAGAACAATAGTTCTTTCAAATTCGACAGTGTTGAATTCTACCCTGTAATTATCACACAGTCTTAGTTCTGGTGGATCCTGCACTCTCAATGCATCTTAGAGTACAATACCACCACGATCCTAACATTCTCATCATTCACTGGTTCCACATGCTCATCTATCAATTTATTATTATTGAGCCAAAAACTAAAGAAAACGTAAAATTAGGAAATAATTGACTAAAGTTCAATAAGTGATTGTTGTCAAATAAAGAACCCAACTTGTAGGTTGGGGTCGATCCCACGAGTAATACGGTTTAGACTTAAACTTAAGTCAGTATTATATTCGTTTAGTCAACTTATTTCTGAGACAAGTATAAGGGGGGGTTTGTAACCAATAACTGATTGTTTATTAAGTAACAAGTGAGCAAGATTGAAACTTTGGTTGTTATCCCTATGTGATTGGTCCTCCAAGTAGGGAATTTTACTCTGCACCTTGGTCCTGCTACCTGTGTATAATTTACTAACCTTTACATTTACCTCAGATTATACATCACATCAATGTATGGCTTAGTTTTCACCCTCACACCAATTGCCATTAGACTACTAGATAGTATGACACTAAATCTATGTTGATAATTCTTTTCTTATTAACTACCTCCTTGGTCCGTCAAGTTGAAACAAGGGGAGTTCTAATGTTGGCCACCGTTAAAAAGACTTTTAAGCTAAAGAATCACCAATGCATGCATCAACACTAATCAAGAACTACTTAGTTATTATTCATACTTTGTTAATCGTTCATGGTTTCCACAACCCTAGTTGTGGATTAAGTTACTCATGCTTGAAAAAACACAATTCATATTTTGATAAAAAAGAATTCATGCACTTACATTTAGAGTAGAAGAAACCTCAAATCTCTAATTGAAATTCAAAGCAAAAAACTTATAAACCAAAATCCGGAAAACAAATTGCAAAAGTTTGCAAGCTAATTCCCAAGAAAATACCAAGAACTAAAAGTAAACAATAATGGCTAACCCCCAAAAACGAGGTTTGTATGCCCTGTTTATAGAAAAACATGTCTTAAACAAAAAGACAAAAAAAGGAAATAAACTTTCTGGATGCGGCTTTGATCGACGACTCGACCTACGGACCGTGGGTCGACCTACGATCCGTAGATCCCCTTCATTGGTCAACACTTTGACTTTTTCTTGCAGAGGATGGAACCTTCACTTTCTAATATAAACGACAGACGTGTAGAACGGACTGTATGTTGACCTATGGTCCGTGGATCCTCTTCTGTTGCTCGACACTTAGGAACTTCATCAGGTACTGTCACTTCAAAATCTCTGAACCATTCGACGGATATGCAGGGCGTCCCATAGGTCGACCTACCATCGATCACTTGTATCTGTAGTTCAACATTTAGTTAGAGTTCCCTGATTCTCCATCTACTCCACCCAACAACGGACCGTGATAGGACCTACGGTACATAGGTCACCTCCATGGGCGGATCCTTCCCCCTCAAAGCCTATTTCCTGCAAATATAACACAAAAACATGAATACCTAATACAATATGGCCCTACACACACAAAACTCTTAAGTGAAATGTATCAAAAATATCGTAAACTCATGGTATATCAGATACATCAGAAAACTCATAAGAAATCATCAATTCATGCTTAATATAAATCAATTCATTCATAAAAATCAAGTTAGAAAGGAACCCATGATTTGGAATCAAAACCTAACAATTGGGGATTTCTATAACTTGGAATTGGAGGTGTTAAGAGGGATCCATGGGTGACAGCTACCCAAGGATGAGAACCACTATACCATAAATCCAATTACTAGTCTTCAATGGAGAATTTAGATGCTTAGTTTCAAACCCTAGTCGAACCTTCTTCATCTTCTTCAAGATCTAGAGAGAATGTTTTGGAGAAGGTTCTTATTTTCTTTCTGGATTTAGGTAGAATGAATTAAATGGGGTGAACTTTAGGTTAAAGGGGCTTATATATTCTAAATGAATGCAAAACAACACCACTTTAATTTAAAGAAAACTGGAAAAGACCCAAATGCCCTTAAAATAACCGCCGAGTCACTAACCACAAACCCCCAGCAACGAAACATGGATGGAACTACGGTCCGTCAATTACATCCGTCACTAACTTCAGTGACTTTCAACCATCGACAGAATCCTGGAAGGCCTTCAGCGAGTAGGCTTCTCGCCGAAAGTAATAGAACCTAACTCAAAATTAAACATGAAATTAAAGGCGATAAGGGGGACTTCGGTGAACCAGCAAGTGATTAGGCAAGCTCGACCCATCTCGCCAAATGACCCAACGTGCCTACTTTCAACCTCGACTTCCAAATTTAACCTCGCAGCCCCCAAAAACAAAATCAAAACATGCACTTTTCTATTAAACTAAAACCCATTACACCCATGCCCCTAGGATACTCAGACTTCTCACGGTTTGGCCAAATTTGGCCATTTGATGACATTTGTACTTAAGAATAATGTCAACCGCTCCATCATTGAGCAAAATACATCATTTTGCACAATTGCGGGGTACTTAGACTTCACCCAACAAGACCCAACAACAACAAAGCCACACCCAATTATCTTGATAACTTTTAGGCATGAAAAATTCGGGAGAACAACGATTTAGGCATTATAGGTAAGATGTTCAAATTAAAATAAGCACACACATACACAATTACTAACAGAGAGGCCCAACACACATCATTAAGATCAAAATTATTGCATAAGAGTAATAATTGCTATATATAAACTCAAGTTCAGAAAACCAACCTTTTGTGTCAATTAAAAACATTGAAAAGCTAAGAGGCAATGAAATCCAACACCGAACACAAACTAGACGACTAAAAAGCGATAAAAATGGAGAAATATAGAACATATTGTGTGGGTGTGATATTAGGAAGTTCAAAAGTAAGGGAAAATGAAACAGTTTGAAAGTTTAAACCTTTGGCCTTTAAAACCTGTCCAGTTCTCGCCCATTCGGCGACATAAGGTTTTCTCGCAAACCCACTCGTCGACACGCCGAGTGGGCACTTACCTCGCCATGTTTTACATGACCTACTCGATGACATGCCGAGTGGGCACTTAGCTCGCCAATCTGCACTTTTCAAACACATTCCACAATTTGACTTACACAATCAACACACAATTATTTCTAACTCAAAAAGAAAGAAAACAAAAACTTTGTGTCACGCCCCGAGCAACCCCTGAGACGCGGACACGGGACCTAGGATCATAAGTGATCCCAAGCTAACCCTGCTGGCATGACATGAGCATACTAAGGATAATACTAATTGGCGCGGAAGATAAATCATCAATAAAACTGAAATGATGGGGAATACTGTAAGGACCCTAAAAATGAAATAGGAAGAACTAGAGCCTTTCATGTGTTTTGATGGTTGGTTATGCGGTGTTTATGGTCTAAATCAGTGTGTGTTGGTGTGAGACAGTGTGTAACTTGTTTATATGATGAGTCATGACTTTATATGAGTGGTTTAGTGAGTTTTGAAGTCAAACGTCAGGGGACGTTCATGACGTTCGAAGACTAGACTTGTATGTGGCGCTAGTGTCTTCTAATGTGTTATTGTTGAAGTTTGATGTGTTGTTTATAGGTGAATTTATGTGGTGATGGTTCCTATGTGTAGTTGGTCATGTGTAGGGGTTAGGCGTCTGGGTACGAATCCCCAAAGACCATCCTAGGGGCCCTTGAGGAGGACCCGATCTTTGGCCAAGAAGCTGCCATGACAGCATGATCCACGACCCCAAACCACAGCTCGTAGGTCCACCTACAGCCCGTGGGTCTTAAGCGTGGACCAGGCCTGCAAGGGCCTACAGGTTTTGACTCTCAGTCCCAAACCACGGACCCCATTGACGGGGCGTGGACCAGGCCACGGTCCGTGGTTTGGTGGGCGTGGAATGGACCTGCAAAGTTGTAAGGGACACGACCAACTTAGGGGTGAGTTGGTAAATTCACCCCTAGTCCTAAATAATATGTCGGTTATTGTTTTAAGTGTTTCTAAGTATTTTAAAGGTATTTAAACATTTATAATGTATTTCAGAATTCATTCTTCATATTTCCCAAAAACAAAACCCTTCTCTCCGAAAAAGTTCTCTCTAGAACTCCATTGAAGGACTAGGTCAAGTTCAAGCTAGGGTTGAAGGTTTCAAGTGTTTTCTTCACAAAAATTCATGGGATTCATGATGGTTAAGGTATGGGGATCCTTCATCCTTGATTATTCTTCCTTTCAAGGAGCTCAATCTAAGTGTTTTCAAAGTTCTTCCAAAAACATAAAACCCTAATTTCAATTCTAGCATGAGTTCTTGCATGAAAACCTTTTAAATGATGTTTTATGTTGTTATTAATGATTATTGATGGTTTTAAGAAATAAATCTTCATGAACCCATGTCTTCTCAAATTCTCTAAATTTGGTCTAAAGTGGGTCTATTGATTTTGAGTAATTGATGAACGATTATTGAGTGGTTTGATGTGGGCTGTTCTTATATGATCTTAGCTATGTTGAATTGTTGGAAATTTTTATTGAATTGTACAATGTGAGGTAGTATCCTTGAATGGTCATAAATTGGGATTTAGCCTTTATGTTGGTTGTCGGATATTGTTTAGCTTAGTTTGTATAGTTGAATGTTGTTATTATCATTGTTATTGTATTGTTAATTGTTGTAATATGAGGATGATGAAGATGGCTACGGAAAGAGGGTAAGTTGACCTAACTTGACGAATATTATATAATTGGCGTGTAATTGAGTACTGTGGCTTATGGCCTTTGAAAGGTGGTAAGATGACTTGATCTCTTAATATTGCTATAATTTCTTCTTAGGTTGGATCCACCTTTGGTGGAAGTGTTGCTTGTTGCTTTTGAATTATGATTGTGGCCATCAATGGCCTTATAAGAGTATTGTTGTATTGTTGTGTTATTAAATATATATGAAGCTATATGTTATGTTCTATACGAAGCTATATGTAAAGTTTTATGTGAAGCTATATGTGAAGGTATGATGTGAATGAGTTTACGTGATCTTGTGATGATCCTATCTAAAGTGGATAGCTTTGTTATTTAAAGTATGATGTGGGATTATGAAGTATCCTTAGATGATAATGTTGTGACTTAGTTAGTAGACTAAAGTGTCTCTCCTTGTTACTTAGAGTCTTGAATGCGTGTGAAGTGGGCTAGAACTAAGAAATGGTGCCCTTTCCATTAATGGTAAAAAGGGGAGTCTTAGACTATGTCTTGATTAGGCTAGACCTAGCATGGTACCCTTTTCATGAGTAAGTCTAGACTCCTAAATGTGAATGTATAACCTTGAACGATGGACCTTAGGGCGATGTTCCCTTCATGAGTGAAATGATAGACTTAGAGATAGATGGAGTCGGAATGACATGAGAATCCTTATCTAAGAAAGTCAAATGAGCTATCCTTATGAACCTAGATTGGCTATGACCTATGACTAAGAAATGGGGACTTTCTTGGGAAGAGGTACTATGAGTTGGTTGAACTAAAAAAGGAACCCTCTCTAGTACATATGTGAATGAAATACTTTATGGAAACCAAGGCTAAGCACCGAGTAGATGTGGTTAGGAAGGTGGCCTAGTTGAGTATGAGATTAGGAACAATAACCTTCCTTGGACATCCCCAAAACCATTTGCCTACATGGGTTGGTTTTAGTTCTACCCTTGGCAAGTAGAACAACCTCCATAGAGTAGGATAGACTCCGGATTCCATACCTTGCTAGTATGTTCTATGTCGGTTAAGGCCTATTTCCATCATATGGGATGTGCACTCTAGTATTGGATAGGCTCTACAATGTGTAGGTAGTAGTATGGGATGCTATCTACACATGGCATGAGTAGACTTAGAAGATGCTAAAGTGAGTTTCCTAAGCCTTAGGGCTATTATGTGATTGTCCCCTATATGCTTGAATGTCTCCTAAATGGTTTCTTAAAGAATGTTGGTCTATTGATGTTATGTTGTAAAGGAAATGTCCTTATCTAAAGTAATATTGAGGAACACTTAAGTGTACTTGAAGAGGTTGTATGAGCGGTCACTTCTTGTCTCACTCAAGTGTGTCTTAAGGTTAAATTAGGTAGGGTCCTATGGTAATGAAATGGCATGTGTTCTGTTAAAGTTAAGCATGGGTTGTATATAGATATATGTTGAGTATGTGTATGGTTGGCTATGGTCTTATATGTGAATGTTGACTTGTATTGTGACTCTTATACTTGTATTTTAATGAAGTTTTACCAAATGGCATAAAAGCATGTTTCTCCAATAAATGTCCCTTTTAGCCTATTTTTGCATGGTTTCCATACTTAGTACTTAATTGTGCTAACCTCTTTCTTTCCCTTTTGACTAAAGTGTAGGGATTTGGAGATGTTGATATTCCATTGTTGGTGGATAGGTTTCTAAGGTGGTTGAAGATGAAGACTTGGTGAGTCCTCATAGATTCGAGGACAGCACCCAATATGTTCCTTTATGTCTTGTAGTTTTGTTTAAGTTTTGTATGGGCTTAGTCCCAAATGTTTTACTCTAAAGTATTACATGGTTTTGAGACATCATGTATAAAGTCAAGAAAGTCTTCCACTTGTTATTTAATAAAAGTATCTTCGTGTGTTAAGAAAGTTTTAATTCCTTATGGTTTTTAGTGTCTATGCGATGAATGAATGCTAAGAGGCTTGTATTAGATCTCCGAGAGGTCGAGTACACCGGTTATGACTAGGGGGTGCTCTCAGGTCATGACAAATACCCATATACTAAAACCGTATATATAATCTGAGTGTTTAATACAAAAGAAAGACCATACTCAATAACTAATTTGAATCTAACTATATCTGAAAATAGTCTCTAACTGACTAGAAATGTTGGGACATGCCCCAACTATGTTTAGCAAAACTAAAGCTAAAACACTAAAATACTGAAAAGATAACACGACTATTGTCCTAGAAGAATGAGGACTCACCGCTGATACTGTTGAACTGGAGATCGGGAACCGATCTAAGAGTGAACTGACTGCTGGGGACCTGAACCTACATCACGAGAAGATGTAGCTCAATATATACGCCAGTACTTGAAATATACTAAGCATGCAGGATATAATAAAGCTGAAATAAACAGATAACTAAACAAGCAATAAAACAAGTGCATAATCTAAACATCATATAACTACTAAATACTGAGCAAACTGAATGCAATGACCAATTTATAACATACTGAGTCTGAATACAGACTGTACTGAAAATGGTCAATGCAATAGATTCTGACTGAGCTGTGGGAGGTACTAATAACCAATAATCAAAACCACATGAGCTAAATGTGGTGTCTGATGTATACGCCTTATCAAGAGGACCCTATATACCCTACTAGAGTTATAGAGGCATGCTGGAGTGATCACTAAAATGATTCCCACAGTGGGGACTTACAACCTACATCGCTAGTTGTTCTGGGACTATTTGGGTACGTTGAACCCTACTCCAACTTGGTATTATGCTACTCCCATTGGATTAAGTGATTAAGAAATTATGTCTGAATTACTGTGATATATTGGATAGCTCAAGATGACATGCAACTGAGAATGCCCTTAAATAACTCATAATTACACATTTCAAAGTGAGTCATGTATATCTGAAATTACTGAAATATCTGGCCTAGGATGTGTAATTCAAGTACATAAGAACTACATAGCTAGGTTTCTGAAATTCATGCAATAGACTGAATATTAACATAGTAATCTGATTTAGATCATTCTAACAGCTAAGGACCCAATAATTCTAACATTCAAGAAACCCTAGGTCTAGTCATAATAAGGGAATCAAGAAACTGACTGAAAACTAGGTACCTAATGGGTGAAAGAAACCCACTAGTGAAATCCCACACATCTGGTGCCGAATACAACAGAGAAATCTTTCAATTTCGGGGGTGGAACTGATGGAATCTTGCTCATTCTTTAAGCTAGGGTCGGCAACCTCTTTCTCTTATTACGCTTCTAAATTATCTACGTTTGACGCAAGATCTGACTAGGGTAAGTTCTAGTCTTAAACTAATCAAAACCACATAGTTTAGGGGTCCAACGAAAAGGGAAAAGACTAAAAGAACCATGAGTTAAATGAAGACGGGCTGACCACGCCACCATCATTGACCGTGAAAGCGATTACGGAAAATAAAGTCAGTCGTGGTCATCGCTTAACCTATAGTCCTAAGGTTCTGAGATCATGGGTACTACCACGGCCCGCGTGAAGGACCATGGACCGTGAAGATGTATGTGGTCTTTACTTGGGCTGTAGTCTGGAGGCTCAGTTCTAGGGGACCACCGGACCGGAACGAAACGAACCGGATCGGAACAGGACGGTTTGACCGGGTTGTTGACCGGTACCGGGATGAATCGGACCGGAACTACCGGGATGGAGGCTCAGTTCCGTCCCGTCCCACTATACACCAGGATAGAACCGGGACGGACCGGAATGGACCGGAACGGAACGGGATGGGATAAACGGGACGGCACATATTGCTCTTTCAAAAAATAATTATTTTTTTGAGTTATTTTGAATTACGAAAATACGAATGTTTTTTTTATTTTTCTAAGTTATATTAGTTTATAGTAGTTAAGTTTTAAAATTTATAATAATTTTACTTAAGTTTATTTTAAAGATTTTTTTTTTTATTTTTAAGTATATAAGTTTGTAAGTTAAGTTTAATAAAGTTTTTTTTTTTTAAGTTTTTGAGCTTATGTAGTTATGTTATAAGTTTTAAAGATTTGAATCTTTTGAAGTTTATAAGTAATTAAGTTATACTTATAACTTGTAAGTTAAATAACTTAAGTTTGTAATTTAAAAAAAAATAAATAAACAAAAAAGAAATGCTAATAAAAGTAAATAATGACAAAAATATTATTTTTTATTTTAATTAAAAATGATTTACCGGGACCGGACCGGAACCGGAATGAACCGGTACCGGTATACCAGTACCAAATCATGGTACCGTTCCGTTCCGTGTACCGGTTCAATGTATCCCATCCCGTCCCGAATACTACCGGACCGGAACAGACCGGAATGGTACCGGAACGGACTGGCATGGTACCGGTACAACCCGTTTCGGTGCCCAGCCTTACGTGTGGAGGACCATGGACCTTAAAGGTCCTAGTGGTCCTCACTTGGGCTTGGGGGTCTGAGGGCTAGGCTTGGGGAGGCTACTAGCTCACTTTTGACGGACGCCACCACGGTGAGTTATGAAGACCACGGACCGTGAAGGTGCCTGTGGTCTGACGCCTAGTCCTGGTGGAGTCAAAGGGACGACCACGGGGAGGTCAACGGACCGTGGACCCTTTAACGGTCTGTGAACCTTACCGTGGTTCACTACTACAAGTATTTTTCTGCATTTTTTTCTAGGGTTGATATTTGAGGTCTTACAATATCTCCCCCTTGGGAACATTTGTCCTCAAATGAAGGATAAACTAGTTAAAATGGAGGGAAGGAACTACAAACCTACCACTAAATACTGAAGACTTACTTCTGACTGAACTGAATTCCAAGAACATGCAAATACGCTGAAAATGCAAGTACAAACTGAAAAAACATGATACTTAAACTGATTTCACGCATGAATTACTGAAAACCATAAGACGAACTATTACCTCAAGTTGGAGTGGAATCGGAAGGGAATAGGTGAGGATACTCGGACTTCATGGCTACTTCTGCTTCCCAAGTAGCTCCCTCTACGGACTGACTCCTCAACCAAACCGTGACTAAAGTGACTTCTTTGTTTCTCAACCTTCTAACTTGACGATCAAGAATCTCAACTGGTACATCCTCATAAGAAATGCTATCTTTCACAGCCACACTACCTAATGGCACTACGGATGCTGGATCACCCACACACTTCTTCAATAGTGAAATGTGAAAGACTGGATGCACTGCTACAAAATATGCTGGCAACTCTAGCTCATAAGCAACTTCACAAATCCTTTTCAAGATTCGGTAAGGGCCTACGTATCTGGGACAGAGCTTCCCTTTCTTGCCAAATTTCATCACCCCTTCATAGGTGACACTTTTAGTAAAACCCAAACATCAACTTGAAACTCTAGTTCCTTTCTCCTTACATCTGCATAAGACTTCTGGTGACTCTAGGTTGTCTTAAGTCTATCGCATATGAGTTGCACATTCGCCATAACATAAAGATCTGAATCTGGGCCTATCAATGTTGTTTCACCTACTTCAGACCAACCAACATGAGATCTGCATCTACGCCCAAACAATGCCTCATAAGGGGCCACCTGAATGCTAGAATGGTAACTATTGTTGTAGGCTAACTCATTAAGAGGAAGTTTAATCATCCCAACTATCGTTGAAATAGATCACACAAGCTCACGACATGTCCTCTAAGGTCTGAATGGTACGCTCTGCCTGACCATGCGTCTGTGGATGAAATGTTGTGCGAAGATTAACTTGAGTACCAAGACCTTTCTGCAATGACTTCCAGAAATTAGAGATAAACTGAGGACCTCTATATGAGATGATAGACAAAGGAACCCCATGAAACCTCACAATCTCATTAATATAAAGCTTGGCATAGTCCTCCGCCAAATCTACAGTTTTGACCGCCAAAATGCGAGAAGACTTAGTAACTCTATCAAGTATCACACAAATGGAGTCATGATGTCTGCAAGTACGAGGTAAAACGGTGATGAAGTCCATGTTGATCACTTACCACTTCCAAGTAGGAATGTCAATCACTTGAGTCATACCTCTTGGTTTCTGATGTTCTACCTTGACTTGCTAGAAATTGGGCACTTAGCCACAAAATCTGCTATATCTCTTTTCATACCATTCCACCAATAAGCTTCCCGCAGATCGCGGTACATCTTAGTGGAAGCTAGATTAATGTAATATATGGATTTATGGTCCTCTGCAGGAATATGTTGTCTCAACTTGCTCACATTAGGAACACATAATCAACCCCGGTAGTGAAGCACATCATCTCCCCCTTGGGAGAAAACCTCAACTCTCTGTTGGTGGACTGCACCCTTGAATTAAAGTAATATTGGATCACTTTCTTGCTTTCCTTAACTTACTCTACCGAAGAAGATTCTGCCCCGTTCTGAACCCTTACACCACTATCTGATATGCAAATAAGACGAACTCCTAAGCGAGCAAGTCTGTGAAAATCGTTTGCTAGTTCCTTTATTTCTTCCTCTACATATGCTACACTACCCATGGATAATCTGGTAAGAGCATTTGCTACTATATTCGCCTTACCCAGATGGTAATGCACGCTCATATCATAATCTTTGATGAACTCAAGCCATCTTCTCTGGTGAAGATTCAACTCTTTCTGTGTGAATACATACTAGAGGTTGTTATGGTCTGTGAACACATCCACATGAACACCATACAAGTAGTGTCTCCAAATCTTGAGAGCAAACACCACTGCCGCAAGCTCGAGGTCATGAGTCAGATAATTCTTCTCATTCACCTTAAGTTTCCTAGAAACATAAGCTATAACCTTATTTCGCTTTATCAACACACAACCTAGGTTGACTCTAGATGCATCACAATAAATCACATAATCGTCTAAACCCTCTGGTAGAGTCAAAACAGGAGTTGTAGTCAACCTAGTTTTCAATTCTGTGACGCCTTTCTCAAAATCGTCTGACCATCTTCTGAGTCAACCTAGTCAATGCGAGGCTATGGATGAAAATCCTTCCACGAACCTTCTGTAATGACCTGCTAGACCCAAGATACTTCTGATAACTGTAGGAGAAGTAGGTCTGGGTCATTGTTTCACTGCCTCAATTTTTTGGGAATTTACTCGAATTCCTTCACTAGACACTATATGCTTATTAATAGCAGTTGACTGCAACCAAAATTCGCACTTGTTAAATTTGGCGAATAATTGGCGATCTTTGAGAGTTTGCAGAACAACTCTCAAATGACTCGCATTTTCTTCCTCATTCCTAGACTAAATAAAGATATCATCAATAAGACGATGACGAACAAGTCTAAGTACTTCTTGAACATCGTGTTCATCAAGTCCCTGAAAGTTGCAGGTGCATTGTTTAGTCCAAATGATATAACTACAAATTCATAATAACCATACTGAGTCTTGAAGGTTATCTTCGGAATGTCACTATCTCTGACTTTAAGCTGATGATAACCCAATGTGAGGTCTATCTTTGACAAATAACTAGCACCCCGAAGTTGATCAAACCAATCATCAATCCTGGGGATGGGATACTTATTCTTCATTGTGACCTTATTCAACTGCCTATAGTCTATGCACATTATGAGAGAACCATCTTTCTTCTTTATGAACAACACTGGTGCACCCCATGGTGAAATATTAGGTCTAATGAAGCCTTTATCTAGAAGGTCTTTCAAGTGCTCTTTCAAGTTCTTAAGCTCAGCTGGAGCCATTCTATAAGGAGGAATATAAATAGGTTGGGTATCTAGAAGGAGATTCATTCCAAAGTCGATTTCCCTATCGGGAGTAACTCAGAGAAGATCTTCTAGAAATACTTTTAGAAACTCATTAACCACTGCAACTAACTCAAGAGTTGGGGTTTTAGAGCTTGAATCCTTAACCCAAACTAGATGATAGAGATAACCCTTAGAGATCATATTTCTTGTCTTAAGGTAAGAAATGAATCGACCCATTGGTGCTAAGTTACTAGCCTTCCATTCTAAGATTGGTTCGTCTAAAAACTGAAAACGAACAATCCTAATTCTACAATCGACTGAGGCATAAGAGGAATGTAAACAATCCATGCCTAGAATGACATCGAAGGCTACCATTTCTAACTCTACAAGATATGCTGAGGTTACTTTCTGAGAGACTGTGATAGGGCAATTTCTGTATACCCGTCTAGCTATGACTGGGTCACCAACTGGAGTAGAGACTGAGAAAGTCTCTCAGAGAGTTACCGCACTAACATCAAACTTAACTGCTATATAAGGAGTTAAAAAGAAAAGAGTAGTCCCTGGATCTAACAAAGCATAAACATCGAGAACAAAGACTCGTAATGTACCAGTGACTACGTCAAGAGAATCTTCCTGATCCTAGAAAGCATGAAGGGAATAGAGCATGTTTTGGCGTTGTCCGCCACCTGTACCAGAAGAGTTACCATGCTGAGTCAGGCGACCTGCTGGTGTTACTGGTGTTGCTAGTGATGCCCTACTTTTCTAATCATTCTAGAAACTGGAGGATGGAATACTCATAGTTTCCAATGCTAGCCTTCTTTTTCTCCTTGGCCTATTCCTTAAGCTTATCACCCTTAACCTGCTGAGTGTGATTCATAAGCCTAGAGAGGCTCATATCTCCCAGAACCATAGCATTCATACATTCTGTTTTCACCAAGTCTAACACTCAATAAAGAAACTTGTTCATTTGGGCCCTGGATTCAGCCACCATGTGAGGAGCATACTTGGAAAGTTGGGTAAACTTGAGCCCATACTGTTGGACTGTCATGCTACCTAGCCATAAGTTCAAAAATTCCTGAGCTTTTGCCTCCCTTAGCTCTCTTGGGAAAAATATGTCCAGAGAGGTGTCACTAAAGCAATCCCAAGAGATAGGAGTTGCATTTGTACCCCTGTTCTCCTTCCACTAAGTATACCAGATAAGACCTACATCCTTAAGTTGGTAGGACGCTAACTCCACCCGATCATTCCCAGTTACCTGCATCACTTCAAAGATCTTCTTAACCTCATCAATGAAGTTTTGGGGATCTTCTCCAACTTGTGATCCTAAGAAATATGGCAGATTCATTCTAACAATGTCTTGCACTCTGGCTGCAGTTGACCCAACATTAGCGTTTTCTTGAACTGGAGACCTCTAGTTATTCTAGTTGGCTACACTCTGAGCCACCATCTAAATTGCGTTCCTGAACTCTACATTCGAGACATCTTGATCTGGGACAGTAGGAGCTGTATTTGCGTTCCTGGCATTCTCATTCCTGGCGTTAGCTATACGAGGAGGCATGATCACAGAAACATAGAACGTCGAGTTAGAATGGAATTAGATCATACCTTACGCACAATAAGAGTTACAATAAAATGAAGATTTTTCATAAAACACCTTATAGCCTCCCTCTCATTAGATGTGGTGCACTTCACACCCATGAAAATGACTATACTTAGTGCGGCTTTTCTTACATCCAAGGACTAATAAACCTAGTGCTCTGATACCAATTTTGTCACTCCCCAAACTACCCCCGACACGCGGACATGGGTCCTAGGATCACAAATAATCCCAAGCTAACCCTGTTGCCCTGACATGAGCATACTAAGGATAATAATAACTGATGCGGAAGCTAAATCATAAATAAAACTGAAATGATGGGGAATACCCATATACTAAAACTGAATATATAATCTGAGAGTTTAATATAACAGAAAGACCAAACTCAATTACTAAGCTAAATCTAACTATATCTGAAAATAGCCCCTAATTGACTAGAAATGTTGGGACAATCGCCAGCTAAGTCTAACAAAACTAAAACTAAAGGACTAAAATACTGGAAAGATAACATGACTATTGTTCTCGGAGAATGAGGTCTCACCACTGATACTGTTAAACTGGAGAACGGGAACCGATCTAAGCGTGATCTGATAGTTGGGGACCTAAACCTACATCACGAGAAGATGTAGCGCAATATATGTGTCAGTACTTGAAAGGTACTGAACATGCATGATAGAATAAAGCTGAATTAAACACATAACTTAACAAGCAATAAAGCAAGTGCATAATCTGAACATGATATATCTACTGAATACTGAGCTAACAAAATGCAATGATCAATTTATAACATACTGAGACTGAATACTAATTGTACTGAAAATGGTCAATGCTATAGAGTCTGACTGACATGTGGGAGCTACTAATAACTTATAATAAAACCACAATGCGGTGATTCGAAAAACTTCTTATGAATACAGCGAACCTATCCCACGAACTACTCACAGAATCTCCAGGTAGTACAACGATTTTTTTTGTTTGACTTTGTGGTTCAGCTTCTTAGTCAACGGGAAGTACTTGTCCATGAACACCTTGTGCAATTGATCCCATGTATGAATCGAGTTGCACAGAAGGTCAGAAAACCATACCGCAGCATCACCGGTCAGTGATAGAGGGAAGGCTTTCAACCCTATGAAATTTATATCCAACTATAGTCGCCCCACACAAATCTTACAAACACTCCTCCACCTGGCCATGTGCCCATGCGGATCTTCTTAAGCCATACCAGAAAACAAACCCTTCATTGTAAGTATCTACATCAAACTTCTAGTCACCATGAATGTATTCCCTAGAGGTAGTGAAGGGAGAACAGTAGGTCTTTGAGATTCGACAGTGTTAAATTCGACCCTGTATTTATCACGCAGTCTTGGTTCTGGTGGATCCTTCACCCTCAATGCATCTTAGAGTAGATTACCACCATGATCCTAAACATTCTCATCATTCACTGGTTCCACGTGCTCATCTATCACTGGATTATTATTGAGAAAAATTACAAAGGAAATGTAAAATTAGGAAATAATTGACTAAAGTTCAATAATGTAGTTAAACTTAATCTAAAAGACTTCTTCCCCAGCAGCGGCGCACAAATTTGATACGCTCAAATTAAACCTCCCTAAAGAAGTATAAGTGATTGTTGTCAAATAAAGAACCCAACTTGTAGGTTGGGGTCGATACCACGAGGAATACGGTTTAGACTTAAACTTAACTCACTATTATATTCGTTTAGTCAACTTATTTTCGGGACAAGTAAGTAAAGGGGGGGGGGGGGTTGTGTAACCAGTAACTGATTGTTTGTTAAGTAACAAGTGAGCAAGATTCAAACTTTGGTTATTATAAATGAGAGAGACAAACAAGGGTGTATGTGTTCCCCATAAGCTTATAACGCTGTAATCCTAATAATAGTAATACTTTCCTAGTGTATCACATGCAAAGTTAGTAAGTTAGGTATCCCTAAGTGATTGGTCCTCCAAATAGGGAATTTTACTCCGTACCTTGGTCCGGCTACGTGTGTATAATTTACTAACCCTAACATTTACCTCAGATTAGACATCACATCAATGTATGACTTAGTTTTCACCCTCGCACCAATTGAAGTTAGACTATTAGATAGTATGAGACTAAATCTCTATTGATAATTCTTTTATTATTAACTACCTCCTTGGTCCGGCAAGTGAAAACAAGGCGAGTTCTAGCATTGGCCACCATTAAAAAGACTTTTAAGCGAAAGAATCACCAATGCATGCATCAACACTAATCAAGAACTACTTAGTTATTATTCATACTTTGTTAACCATTAATGGTTCCCACAACCCTAGTTGTGGATTTACTTATTCATACTTGAAAAAACACAATTTATATTGTGATAAAAAATAATTCATGCACTTACATTTAGAGTAGAAGAAACCTGAAATCTCCAATTGAAATTTAAAGAAAAAATCTTATCAACCAAAATCCGGAAATCAAATTGCAAAATTTTGCAAGCTAATTCCCAAGAAAATATCAAGAACTAAAAGTGAACAATAATGTCTAACTCCCAGAAATGAGGTTTCTATGCCCTTTTTATAGAAAAACATGTTGTAAACAAAAAGGGAAAAAAATATGGAAATAAACTTTCTGGATGTGGCTTTGATCGACGACTCAACCTACGGACCGTGGGTCGACCTACAGTCCATATATCCCCTTAATTGGTCAACATTTTGACTTTTTCTTGCAGAGGCTAGAATCTTCACTTTCTAATACAAACGACAGACGTGCAGAACTGGTCGTAGGTTGACCTACGGTACATGGGTCCTTTTCCGTGGCTCGACACTTAGGAACTTCATCAAGTACTATAACTTCAACATCTCTGAACCATTCGATGGATGCGCAGGGCGGCCCGTAGGTTGACCTACCATCCATCACTTGCATCTGTAGTTCCACATTTAGTCAGAGTTCCCTGATGCTCCATCTACGCTACGCAACGATGGACCATGAGAGGACCTATGGTCTATCGTTCACCTCCGTGGCTGGGTCCTTCTACAAATTTTTAACTGTCATCTCACACTTCCATGTCTAAGCCTATTTTCTGCAAATATAACATAAAAACATTAATTCCTAATACAATATTGCCCTAGACACACACAACTCTTAAGTGAAATGTATCAAAAATACGGTAAACTCATGGTTTATCAGATACATCATAAAACTCATATGATATTATCAATTCATGCCTAATATAACTCAATTCATTCATAAAAATCAAGTAAGAAAGGAACCCATGACTTTGGAATCAAAACCTAACAATTTGGTATTTATATAACTTGAAATTGAAGGTTTCAGAGGGCTCCATGGGTGAAATCTACCCATGGATGAGAACCACTATACCTTAAATCTAATTACTAGTCTTCAATGGAGAATTTAGCTCCTTAGTTTCAAACCCTAGCTGAACCTTTTTCTTCTTCTCCAAGATCTAGAGAGAATATTTTGGAGAAGCTTTTTGTTTTCTTTTGGGATTTAAGTAGAATGAATTAAATTGGGTAAACTTTAGGTTAAAGGGACTTCTATATTCTAAATGAAGGAAAAAGGACACCACTTTAATTTAATGAAAATCGGAAAAGACCCAAATGCCCCTAAAATAACCACCGAGTCACGAACAACAAACCCCCATCAACCGACCATGGATGGAACTACGGTCCGTCCATCACATCCGTCACTAACTTTAGTGATTTTCAACCATCAACAAAACCCTGGAAGGCCTTCAGCGAGTAGGCTTCTCGCTGAAAGTAATAGAACCTAACTAAAGATTAAGCATTAAAATAAAGGCGATAAGGGGGACTTCGGTAAAAAGCCAAGTGATTCGGTGAACCGCCGAGTGATTCGTCGAGCTCGACTCATCTCGCCAAACGACCCAACATGCCTACTTTCAACCTTAACTTCCAAATTCAACCCCGCTCCCCCCGAAAACAAAATCAAAACATGCACTTTTTCAATTAAACTAAGACCCATTATACCCATGCCCCCAGGATACTCAAACTTCTCCTGGTTTGGCCAAATTTGGCCATTTGATGACTTTAGCCCCTAAGAATGATATCACCCGCTCCATCATTGGTCAAAATAAATCAGTTTGCACAAATGGGGGCTACTTAGACTTCACCCGACAAGACCCAACAACAACAAAGCCACACCCAACAATCTTGATAACTTTTAAGCATGAAAAATTCGAGAGAACAACGATTTAGGCATTATAGGCAATATATTCAAATTAAAATAAGCACACACATACACAATTATGAACAACGAGGCCCAACACACATAATTAAGATCAAAATCATTGCATAAGAGTAAAAATCGCTAAATATAAACTCAGTTTCGGAAAACCAACCCTTTGTGTCGATTAAAAAGTTTTAAAAGTTACGCGGCAATGAAATCTAGTTCGAATACAAACTCTACGATTAAAAAGAGATAACAATGTAGAAATATGGAAAATATTGTGCGGGTGTGATTTTGGGAAGTTCAAAAGTGAGGGAAAATGAAAGAGTTTGAAAGTTTAAAACTTTTGTCTTTAAAAACCGTCCAGTTCTCGCCCATTTGGAGACATAAATTTTGCTCGCAGACCCACTCGGTGACACGCCCAGTGGGCACTTACCTCGCCAAGTTTTACAGGACCTCCAGTTAATGTGGGGGTCCAAACAGCGGACTAAGTCGTGATCACTGACATGGTCGGTGATTCGCCATGTTGCTCGAGGGCTTGCTGAGCTTTACAGACTTAAATTTCAAAATATGTTGAGTCTAACGATGGTCCAAGTCGGGCTCGCCGATTGGACATTTAGCTTGCCAATCTACACTTTTGAAAAACATTACACAATGTAACTTGCACAATCCACACACAATTATTTCTAACTCAAAAAGAAAGAAAATAAAAACATTATGTCACGACCCGAGCAACCCCTGAGACGCGGACCCGGGACCTAGGAGCATAAGGGATGCTAAGTTAACCCTACTGGCACGACATGTGCATACTAAGGATAATAATAACTGATCCGGAAACTAAATCATTAAAAAATTGAAATGATGGGGAATATCCATATACTAAAACGGAATATATAATCTGGGAGTTTAATACAAAAGAGAGACCAAACTCAATAACTAACCTGAATCTAACTATGTCTGAAAATTGCCCCTAACTGACTAGACATGCTGGGATATGCCCCAGCTAAGTCTATCAAAACTAAAGCTAAAAGACTAAAATACTGAAAAGGATAACATGACTATTGTCCTCAAAGAATAACGACTCACCACTGAAACTGCTGTAATGTAGATCGGGAACCGATCTAAGCGTGATCTGACTACTGGGGACCTGAACCTACATCACGAGAAGATGTAGCTCAATATATGCATCAGTACTTGAAAGATACTAAGCATGCAAGATAGAATAAAGCTGAAATAAACACATAACTGAACAAGCAATAAAGCAAGTGCATAATATGAACATCATATAGCTGCTGAATACTGAGCTAACTCAATGCAATGACCAATTTATAACATACTGAGACTGAATATTGATTTTACTGAAAATGGTCAATGCAATAGAGTCTGACTTAGCTGTGGGAGCTACTAATTACCAATAATAAAACCACATGAGCTAAATATGGAGTCTAATGTATACCCCCCATCGAGAGGACCCAATATAACTTGCCAGAGTTATAGAGGCATACTGGAGTGATCACTAAAATGATGCCCATAGGGGGACTTACAACCTACTTGGCTACTAGTTCTTGGTCTTTTTGGGTACGTTGAAACCTAGTCCAACTTGGTATAATGCTACTCGCAATGGATTAAGTGATTAACACATTATGTATGAATTACTGTGATATACTGGATAGCTCAAAATGACATGCAAATGAGAATGCGCATATATAACTCATAATGACATATTTCAAACTGAGGCATGTATATCGGAAATTACTGAAATATCTAGCCTAGCATGTGTAATTCAAGAACTAAAGAACTACATAGCTAGGGTTCTGAAATTCATGCAATAGACTGAAAATTAACATACTAATCTGATTTGGATCATCCTAACACCTAACAACCCAATAATTCTAACATTCAAGAAACCCTAGGTCTAGTCATAATAAAGGAATCAAGAAACTGATTCAAAACTAGGGAGCTAATGGGTGAAAGGAACCGACTAGTGAAATCCGACATACCTGGTGACGAATTCCACGGAGAAATCTTTCAATTTCGGGGCTGGAACTGTTGGAATCTTGTTGCATTTTTGAAGCTAGGGTTGGTCACCTCTTTCTTTTATTACACTTCAAAATTTTCTATGTTTTGATGCAAGATCTGACTTGGGTAAGTTCTAGTTATGTTTCTAGGCTAAAACTAATCAAAACCACGTAGTTTAAGGTTAAAACGACTTAGTTAAGGGGTCTAACAAAAAGGGAAAATAATAAAAGACCCCTGACTTAAATTTTAGAAGGGCTGACCACGACCACCTTTATGGACCATGAAAGGGACCACGGACCATGAAGTCCGTCATGGCTTCACTTAGACTACAGGTCTGAGGAACTGAAAGCACGGGTACTACCACGGCCCGTGTGAAGGACCACGAACGGTGAAGGTGTCCATGGTCTTCACTTGGGCTGTGGTCTGGAGGCTCAGTTATAGGGGTCTACTGGTAAAGCCTTCATGGACGCTACTACGGCTTGAGTGGAGGACCACGGACCGTGAAGGTCCTCGTGGTCCTCACTTGGGCTTGGAGGTTTGAGGGCTAGGCTTGGGGAGTCTACTGCCTCACTCTTCACGGACGCCACCATGGTCCATTGTCAAGACCACTACCCATAAAGGTGCATGTGGTCTGATGCTTGGGCCTGGTAGAGTTTAAGTGAGGACCAGGGGCAGGTCAACGGACCGTGGACCCTTTCAGGGTCAGTGAACCCTACCCTGGTTCACTATTTCAGGTAATTTTTCTGCATTTTTTTCTTGGTCTGATTTTTGAGCTGTTACTAACTGAAGGAACATGATACTAAATCTTATTTCACATATGAATGACTAAAGAATTGAAGAGGAACTATTCCCTCAACCTGGAGTGGAATCGGAAGGGAAGAGGGGAGGATACTTGGACTTCATGGCTGCTTCTACTTCCCAAGTAGCTCCTTCTACGAACTGACTCATCCATCAAATCTTGACTGAAGCAACTTCTTTGTTTCTCAACCTTCTAACTGGACGATCAAGAATCTCAACTGGTACATCCTCATAAGAAAGGCTATCTTTCACAACCACATTCTCTAATTGCACTACGGATACTGGATCACCCACTCACTTCTTCAATAGTGAAATGTGAAAGACTGGATACACTGCTGCTAAATCTGCTTGCAACTCTAGCTCATAAGTAACTTTATCAATCCTTTTCAAGATCTGGTAAGAGCCTATGTATCTGGGACAGAGCTTCCCTTTCTTGCAAAATCTCATCACCTCCTTCATAGGTAACACTTTTAGGAAAACTCAATTATCAACTTGGAACTCTAGTTCCCTTCTGCTTACATCTGCATAAGATTTCTGTCGACTCTGGGCTGTGTTAAGTCTATATCTCGTGAGTTGCACTTTCTCCATAACATAAATGACTGAATGTGTGCCTATCATTGCTGCTTCACCTACTTCAAACCAACCAACATGAGATCTGCATCATACAATGCCTCATAAGGGGCCATCTGAATGCTAGAATGGTAACTATTGTTGTAAGCGAACTCAATAAGAGGATGGTGATCATCCCAACTACCCTTGAAATCGATCACACAAGCTCTCAACATGCCCTCCAAGGTCTGAATGGTACGTGTTTCCTGACCATCCTTGTATGGATGAAATGTTTTGCTAAGATTAACCATTGTACCAAGACCTTTCTACAATGACTTCCAGAAATTAGAGGTAAACTGAGGACCTCTATCTGGGATGATAGACAAAAGAACCCCATGCAATCTCACAATCTCATTAATATAAATCTTGATGTATTCCTCCGCCGAATCTGTAGTGTTGACTGCCAAAATGCGAGAAGACTTAGTAACTATTTGAATTATCACACAAATGGAGTCATGTTGTCTTTAAGTACTAGGTAAACTTGTGATGAAGTCCATGTAGATCACTTCCCACTTCCAAATAGACTTCCCACAGATCGCGGTACATATTAGTGGCACCTGGATGAATGGAATATACAGAGTTATGGGCCTCTGCAAGAATATGATGTCTCAACACACCCACATTAGTAACACATATTGTACCCTGGTAGCGAAGCACACCATATCCCCCTTGGGAGAAAACCTCAACTCTCTGTTGGTGGACTGCACCCTTGAGTTCAAGTAATATTGGATCATTGTCTTGCTTTTCCTTAACTTCCACTACCATAGAAGATTCATCCCTATTCTGAACCGTTACACCACTACCTAATATGCTCATAAGACGTACTCCTAGGCGAGCAAGTCTGTGAACATTCTTTGCTAGCTCATTTCTTTCTTCCTCAACATGTGCTACACTACCCATGGATAATCTGCTAAGATCATCTACTACTACATTCGCCTTACTCGAAAGGTAATGCACGCTTATATCATAATCTTTGATGAACTCAAGCCATCTTCTCTAGTAAACATTCAACTCTTTCTGTGTGGATACATATCGTAGTCTCTTATGGTCTGTGAACACATCCACATGAACACCGTACAAGTATTGTCTCCAAATCTTGAGAGCAAACACCACTACCGCATGCTCGAGGTCATGAGTCAGATAATTCTTCTCATGCACCTTATGTTGTCTAGAAACATAAGCTATAACCTTATTTTGCTGCATCAACACATAATCTCTTTTTTCTGTTGGTTGATCTCATATGGCAATGTGGACCAATTTGAGCATGTTGGTTTTAAAGTGATCGAGTTGGCAGTGTGAAGTACGTTGTGATGTTGCATTCTATACCTGAGTAGCTTCACGTTCTAGTGACATTGTATATTTGTTAATTTTGACGATGGTCGCCCTCTTATAAATAATAGAGGATAGATGTTCGACTCATCTATGAAGAGATTGTTAGATGAGATAATTTAAGTCAATAAAACTGCAAGAAGGTATCGTGCAACATGAAGCACTCACTTGAACAATGAATCTTGTCCTGCCTTGAAGCTTAGTGCATGTCTCTAAGTCTAATTAAAAACAGTCAAATCAAATATTTGGAAGTTTATTGGTCGAAATATCTAGAACATGTTTGCTTGTTATGCTTTACTAACCAAAATTGATTTGATTATTACGCATTGGGGCTACTAGATGACTTCCTATTTTTAGAAACCTTTGAGCTAGTATGCTTTGGTTTTACATTTTTTTTATAAGTTGATTTTACAAATTATTGATACTAAGTTCATCTTGTAGTTCACTAGTCATTCTCTCGTGAGATGTTTAAATTCATTTTCTAAGTGGTGAGGGACCTTCTGCCATAATTTGTCATCTTAAATGTCGATTCTGTCCTTTTAGGGGATGGAGAGTATATTTGCAGGAAGAGTACGGGACAACAATTGATGCAATGAGCTACATATTTGATAGGTAATAAGTTCTTCCGACTTATTCCTTTATTTATTTAAACTGCTCCAGAGATTTGTTATGAATTCAATTTAGGTTGTAGGTCATGAAGTTCTACCCTCTTCTGTATGTTGATTTCAATCTAATCAATTCTCAGGTATGCTTCCTCTTTTGCATTGAATTTTGTTCCTTTCTTAATTCCCTTTCGGGTTTGTTTTGTTCAAATTACTCTTTATATTCTTCTTCATTATCTGGTCATTTTCTCTATTCATATGCAATCATCTAGTTGCTTCAATTGCCATAGAAGGCACAACAAGTTAGTATTTTATGAAACTAAGTAATATACTATAGAAAGAATATACGCATCTTACGCCTTGGAAAAATCCCATTGATTCACCCTTGTATTGATTATAAAGATTTACAAATCTTTCAACAATGGAGTCTTGATAGGTAGTCTAAGTAAGGTTAAAATGACACCACTAACCCCTAATTAATTCCGGAAAGTTCCATAATACCGTCACTTAACCATCTTTACGTTGGCCACTGCCTCACTTGCGAGACTACACCCACGGGCCGTTGGTGGACCCATGGGGCATGCTGGTCATCCATGGGTGGTGGTCTGCAACTCTATTGTTGGGACCCTAACCCATGATCCCTCACCCACGGGGCATGGGTCCCTATCGTGAGTGGACTGTTTTGAGGCAAATTTCAGGGTCCTCCTCAAGGAGCCTTGGTTGGTCCTTTGGTAGTTGTACCTTGAGGTTCTACCTCAAAACCCTTCATTTTAAGTACGGCAAGTCATATCTACGACTCTTACCCTCACGTCAAGCTCTAGTTTAGCCTACTAGTTTTTGGCTCTTGGGAATATTCATCCTCGAATGACGATTCTAAACACCTCTTATGGGAAACGATTATAGAATAGTAGCCCATTATGCATTCAACACATCTAAATGCACACAACCAAGGAGGAAAACTTCATATCCTAGCTAAGCATATTCCATGCAACATAAAGAAGTAGGAGCTACATCTAACAACCTAATAGGCATGAAATTCTACATCTACTCATATTCAAGGAGGAACTACCATCTTCAAGCTAAATCAAGCTCAACACACTCTCATTGAGCCTATACGCAATCTATACTCACAACATTCTTCAAAGAAGGAATCTCTCAACTCAAAAGTAGGACATGTTCATCTATTCATCTAATGAAGTTCTATAGGCAACTCTACTCAATCCACTACAACATCAGGAAAATATTTCACATAAAACATGTATATCAAGACTTAAGCTTTTTCTTGAACATGCATATAAAGAAATCATTGCCACACATAAACACAGAATGACCTTGCTATCTAGGCGCACCATCTCCCCCTTGCGAGTAAGCCTTGGTGGACTTTCTAAGCACCATCATTAACATAAAACAACAATGAACCTCGTGCATACTAAAGACAACATAAAGTCTAGCATATCAAGTCACAAAAGACAAGTATTCCAGAATCTAGTAAAGCATAAAACACATACCGGTAGCAACATCCGGAGGTCATTCTTGTTCATCTCTAGCTTGAATAGCATAGAAACTATTCTTCTTTTGAGCATCCCCATTCGAACCACTAGGAGAAATTCTTTTACCCTCTTTTCTCATAGCCTTTGCCTTTGGGCAATCTTTCATATTGTGGCCACTTTCACCACAAGTTAAGCAACCCTCTCGAACAGCCAAATACCTACCCTTATGTCTCTTACCACACCTAGCACAAGTAGGCCATAGGGACTCAGTAGTAATTCCGGGTGGCTTAGGGGTAGACACCCTCTCTTCCCTATAATTAGAAGCATTAGCACAACCTTGTCCGAAACATTTTGTAACTCCTTAGAGAGATCATGTTAATCAGACTCCTCATGAAAGGACTTATCATCATCCATCCTAGAACTCTTTCTCTCCCTAGATTTCTCTTACTTGAATTTTGACTCCAAAATTTCTTGGGTGTACACCATAAGACGTGAGTTGTTGATGAGTCCACGAATTCGACTCATTTAAGGCTTTATCTTGATTGATTTAGTGTCCTCAAATGCTTATTTTGTGCCAATAATTAATGTAAATTAGTGATTTCCAAGTATTTGGATTGAGAAACAAAGCATGGACACTAATAAGCAAAGAGGAATAAGGCAGCTGAAAGAATGAAGAAAAGAAGGCATGTTGATCGCCTAACCAATTGGGCGTTTCATCGAATGGCTATGATCTCGCGTAAAGTTCTAATTTGCCATGCCCTGAAGAAGAAAATCAAGTCAGCGATAGAAAGAAGCAGTCGGCGTGTAGCCAAACGGTTCCACGATGTAGTGTTATATCACCCAAAGTTACCTAACTTGAGGATACTAAAGGCCAAAGCAAAAAGGCGATGGAACTGACCAAAGGGTGAATCACCGAGTGTATAGGCGATCCCGACTTACTGCGCCGAATGGTCCTTCGCAACATATTTTTGGCCACTATAAATACATTTTCAAACATTATGTTTAGTATCTATCTTTGACATAATCCAGTTTTGAGAAGTTTGAATTGAGAGAATTGAGACAATATTTTCCTTAGCTTTTAAGAATTAATGTTTTCCATTATTGAGAAATTAAAAGTGGGTCTTTGAAATTCTTCAATTTGGACCTTTGTAAAGACGAAATTAATTATACCTAGTTGATGGAAACACAATTTGTTAACGATTTCTATCCTTTTATGATATCTAGCTAAAACCCCAATTCTTGGGGTGTGATTATGTGATTATGGGTTGATTTAGTTGCTGGGTATTGCTAATTGTTAGTGTAAATGTTGTTAAGGTGTGATTTGATTGAGTAATTGTAGTTGAAATTAAAAGGTTGTAGTTGCAAATGCAATCCTTACTTCATGTTTTTGGCTTGCTCGGGAGAGAGGTTTTAACACCAAGATTATTGAATTGATGGTATGTGGGTATTGGATTGTCATGGGTTCATCTCGAGAGAGTGAATCCTAAACCCTTTTCAACACATTCATCTCGAGAGAGTGAATGGACTAACGTGTAGGTTGTTCTTAATTGTTTGCTTGTTCGTGTTTGAGAGAAACAACCTTGATTCGGGGTAAATTGTTCGAGAGGAAGTTTATCCCCATTAAAGTTTAGCATATTCACTGATTTATATTTATTTACTAACAATTGCAATTACCCATTTGTCTAAATTAGTCCAAACTCGAATCACATCCCCAGAACCCTTCCCAATTTTGTTATTTTTGTGTTATTTGTTGTTGTTGTAGTTGATACTTACAATAAAATCCCCCTTGTATTCGACCCTTGTGTGTAACCCTTAATTTCAATTATGGTTTTTATCAGAAAATGTTTATTTCTATGATTGACTTGAGCATATTCGTACATTCCTATTGATTCTCAAACACGTACGACTCCATGTGGGATTCGACCCCAACTCACTTATTTGGGTGATATTACTGACTAACGATCATTGACACTTAGTATTGGATGAAGTGTCCTAATACGTGAAATCAAAATGGTGTAGCTGCCAGGGAGAGGTGTTGATTGAGAATTTTTAGTTGAGTCGAATTTTGTTCTTGTTAGTCATAGTTGAATCTACTTATTTTAGTTTTTGTTTATGTGCTGCTATTTTAAGCAGAGAATAGGAGCATATCTGGTAGTAATAATAACTCAATAGACCACCCTCTTTTGAGATTGATGATTCTTAGGGATAACATACTAAATTTCAAACAATTGGAGGGTGAGGCCATTTATAAGTTGTGGCTGATATTTAAAGCCCAACTACAGTAGTGCCAAACTCATGAAATTACGGATAAGATGCTTCTGGAATGCTTCTACCGGGGACTTTACCCCGAAAATAGAGTAGTGGCTGACCAAATCTGTCACGACCCAAGGCTAGCCCCTAGATTGGACATGGCATACTTGACCGTGAAGGGGACTCATCCAAGCCTCATAGCATTTCATTGCATTCGATATAGAATTAGTGCAGAATTAAAACTTATTTAAAACCAAAAATTAAAAACTTCATTTAAAAACACAGCGGAAGTCTAAGTATCACATGACCATCTCAAACAATATCTTGAAAACTAGACTAGGGACACGACCCTTTACAATCGAAAAGACTAACAACGTCTATTACATGAAATAAAAGAAATAGCTAAAAGTACTTGTCCTCGATCTATGAGGACATACAACTTGATCTTGGAAGAATATCACTCCAAGCACTTGCACTAGAGAGAAGCAATCACTTGCCAGAACGTACACTTGTAGTAAAATATGAACAATAATATGGATTAGCACCATTAAGTACTAAGTATGATAGCCATGCAAACACATGCTTAAAACGGATATTTTATTTGAAAGTCATGCTTGTATGCCATTTGGATAAAACTTTAAGAATGTAAGCATAAGAGGCATATTGTACAAACATAACCAACATATAAGTCATTTTTCACAATAGAGACATCATCAACATTTAAACCTGAAATGACCCAAAAAGTTCTTAAAAATGTGTTTCGGAAGTTACCGGAAACTTGTTTACTTATATATAAAAAAATCCGTTTCGTTTTTCGAAAATCCGACTTCATATTCTTGTTTAGGGGGTCAAATTGAGTGGGAAATGGGTCTAACCCAAATTTTAGAGCAACCGTATCAAAATCTGAAATTTCCAAGTGAAGCCTTTTTCGAGGG